>JAMALC010000056.1:0-102027 GCA_023628275.1 Rhodotorula sp. M30-05A-2 | reverse complement strand
TCGTCGGTCCTCGCCTTTGGCGAAGTCCGCGCCGAGGACAAGGCCGAGCTCGCCAAGCTCGTCTCGGCCATCAAGGCCAACTACACCGACAAGTACGCCGAGGCCAACCGTCACTGGTACGTTGGGGAAACTTTTGCATTTTTTTTCTTTTCGCACTCGCGGCAAGATCTCTTTAGACTTACTAGGGGACCTCTACAGGGGCGGTGGTATGCGAGGCAAGAAGAGCATTTCGAAGCTCGAGGCCCGCGCTAAGGCTCTCGGCAAGGACAAGTCGACCGTCTCGCACACCGTTTAAGCGTCTTTTTTCCTCAAAAGGTTCTTTCTCGACTTCTTGGTCGGTCGCCCTGCCCTTTCCGGTCGCCGTGGCATACTCACTTGGTCGAAGTGGCAATTGGTCGTGCAATCTTTACTGCATTGCTCTGCCCAGCCCTACCGGCGACGTCGCGTGTTTCGTTTCTCTTTTCCGTTGTCGTACATGTATCTGCACTCCCATGGTTGTCCGCAACGCCATGGTCGTACGATTCCGCTGAAAGACAGAGAGACAGAGAGTCAACTACACAGTCGGAAAGACTTGAGTGCCGCATAGAGCCTCCACGAGCGTTGCTGAGCTTGAAAGGCCAGAGGAAGTCTGCGAGATCGAAATTCTACGAGTCAGCGACGGTTTTTCGCGCGGATTCTTCCCACCAGCGCGTCCACAGCTACTACACCTATGCTACAGTGTGTAGCGCAGTGTGTAGCATAGCTCGGTAGAGCTGTTATGGGGCTTTTTGGCGGTTTTTCGGCCTCCGGAGGCCAAAAATCGAGTCCGGGACGGAAAAACTCGAGACGTACTCGAAGCGGCCTTAAAGTCCTCGCGGGGAAGAGAGCTGAGACTCCTGCGCCTCCCGCATCTGCGTGCTCTCAAAGTCGGTTCGAAGCGCTATAGAGCGGTGCCGGGGCGGCGGGCAGCGCTGCCGCTCGTCGCAGACAAGCTTGCGGCCGTCGATCTCGGTAGGCGAGTCCTCTCTCATTGTTTGCAAAGAGGCAGCTGTCTCACGGTAAAGAGCTCGTGGCGAAAGAGAGGAATCGTGAAATTGCGGTTTGCGAGGGTTGACAAGAGTCCACGGTGGCGCGGCAGTCACAACAGGGGAAGATACAGTTCTGTACCAGGGGAAAGAGGAGCAGAATCTGTACACAGGGAATGTTATCAGCGCTTGCATGTGCAGTCAGGCGAATTGAACGCGGCAACTGACCACGACCGAAACGGTGAAGACGGCGTTGAGCGGAGAGGGGTGCCTCAAATAAGACGGAACATGTTGCGTTTGACTGCGGCGAGGGAGACGTGCGGTCAGTCCGAAAGCGAGCGATCGTAAACGGTCGGAATCTGAGCGCAAACGACGCCTCAGTAAAGCCGTCGAAAGCGCACCATTCGCTGCCAGTCCCTCCGGTTTCCCATCCACCAACGTTCCGAGCGCGGCCGCCTCTCCGCCTCCGAACCGTTCTTCGAGTTTGCGCTGATAATCTGACGCCGGATCTGTCGGAGAACGAAGCTTGCGAGGCGGTTTCGGCGTAGACGAGCTGTCGCCTGACGAGGCGTTCTGTTCGGCGGGTGGGGCTGAGCGGGCGTTTCGAGCCTACAACGGCCGGACGATGGGCGTACCTGATCGGATGGAGACCGCTCGTTCTTCGGTTCGTTTCTGGATGCCTGGGTCGCTGCTTGTCCCTCTGTCGATGTCTTCGCCTCGCGAGAACGCGATGAAGCAGTCAAAAGCCGCGACTGCAGTGGTCTCGGGTACACAGTTGAAGCAGCGCGCAGTGAGGCTCGTAGTGACGTTGTAGATGGCATAGCGGTCGACAGCATATGCGGATGTCAAAGGTATGCAAAGCGAGACCAGACCGCCAAAGAGCTGAACTTATGTCGATGCGCTCATCGACTCGCGAGGGTGAGTGTCCGAAAAATCATAATATTGCTCCCAAAGGTAGAGACTGACTGAGCTTGATTGTAGTTCCGAATCCAACAGCTAGCGCGGAAAAAGAACTATATATGGTCCGGCGAGTCGCGAGTGCCCATTGACGGGTTTTCGAGGAACAAAAGAGGAGGACAAGGAAGGGGAACCAAGAGATGCTCGCTTGTGAGTGGGACCGCAGGACATACAAGTCACCAAAACGCATCAAAGGACGGCGGCACGCGGAGACGAGGCCAGCGAGAGGAAACCGTCCGGGTGGCGTAGCAGTGCACGCCACCAACTTCAGGCTGAGGCACCCCGGCTCTCGAGGCTTCGGTCGCCCTTTGAAGCCCGCATGGTACAAGACTATACCTTCGCCGACTGTAATCGAAAGGATGTCGGGTCTGTTCGAGAGACTGAAGCGTGGAGGAGACTAGGGATGGGAAAGAAGCGAGGAAATTAGCGTAGAATGCCAGTCCAGCTCCAGCATGACAGTACTGTAGATGGAGGTGAGGGGGCGGCTGTGGGGCCTGGCGGTGAAGCCGACGGTAACTGCGATAATCACCCAGTGCAGCCTCAGGAAGTTGAGTGCCGCTGCGAGCGAGGCAAACTTGGGCCCAGGCAGCGGCGAAAAGCAGGCAAGCAGGCGAGCGTTTGGGATTAGGCGCAGGACAGCTCCGATGCAGGCACTTGAATACTGTGGCGGCAGCGGGCACACCGGGGTTTGAGGAAGCGCATCCTTTGTGCCCACGGGCACCAAGCAGCAAATCGATCGGAGCCGGCGAGCCTTGCCGAGCATCTTCTCACTCTGCATGTCAAGGGTGCAGCGAAGGCGGCTAAAGGGACCGGCCGCAAGGTCGAAGCCTGCGAGGAACTTCGGAGATTGCAGGTCGACGCGGGATCGGCCGGCTCGAAGCGCGAAGGTCGGATTTGCCGCGCGAGAGTATAATATCGGTGGAGGGGGCGAAAACGAGGACGAGAATGACTTCGGGTGCGCTTCAGGGCGCAGCGACTCGAACGAGATTGTATTGAGAGGATGCCGGCCTTCTCCTCCGTGTCGGGGACTGTTCGTCCGGACAGAAGACCCACTCGCGGGCGGACACACAGCGTCCACCCAGATCGTGGGATGACGGAGCTAGCAAGGCCGTTTCGGCGCAGCCGTACCGTCGATAGAGAAGCCGTTCTGGTGGTGGTGGGGTTTAGCGAGACGTCCTTGAGAGCGAGCACGCGGTTCCGGAGCAGCGAGCACACCTGATCAGCACGAGACTGCTTCTTTTGAGCCGAGTGCGCTGGTTGCTTGTGCATCGTGTACCTCGTGTACGCCTCGAGCTGAGATGCGATGAAGCAGCGGCAGGTCGGCAAGGGGGCACTGCAGCTACCCCGATGCCGAGCACAGTTGGAGCTCAATGCCCAAAAAGGCTTCCTCAATGCTTAAGGAGCAACATCAACGACCACAGCATGTCAGCAGCGCGAGAGAGGGAGCGCGAGAAGCAACAGAGAAGGCACGGCGGCCGATGCGCGGCGATGAGACGTATGAGACGCAGTCGAATGACGTTCGCAGCGTTTACAGTGGCCTGAGCCGGGCATGCGAATGCTGCAAACACACATGCATGGCTGTAGACGGTGTAAAGGACGCCTCGGAGGGGTGCGGAAAAGGTGCGGGAGCGCTGCTCTCGCCGCCACTTGCGTTCACGGACATGCACTTCTCTCTCTCCCGCGGCATCATCAAGCATAGCGCGAAACCCCAAGGACGTAGAATCTGAACAGGTGATCTGCATTGCGGATACGCCCCTCGGGTACATATCCAGCCAACGCGAAAGACAGAGATCGCCTCCTCGCTCACTCCGCGCCGATCAACCTCTGCAAGCGAAACCCGGCCGACGACGTCCACCGAGGTGCCGTCTAGTTCGAGGCCTTGACAATGTCGTTCATGAAGAACTCGCGCTTGCCGCTGCAGGTGGCGGAAAGGCGGGCGAGGCGGAAACGGAGCGAGGTTGCCGGAAAGAGCGGATTTCGTCAGTTCTCGAGTCCTGTTTGCGCGTGCAAGGCCGCGTAAATCGCTTCTAGAAGGGTATAGCACGTACGTCTCGCCACCCTCGATGAAAGTCAAGAACTTGCGAGTCTTGTAGCCTCCACGAGCGTTGCTGAGCTTGAAAGGCCAGAGGAAGTCTGCGAGATCGAAATTCTACGAGTCAGCGACGGTTTTTCGCGCGGATTCTTCCCACCAGCGCGTCCACAGCTACTACACCTATGCTACAGTGTGTAGCGCAGTGTGTAGCATAGCTCGGTAGAGCTGTTATGGGGCTTTTTGGCGGTTTTTCGGCCTCCGGAGGCCAAAAATCGAGTCCGGGACGGAAAAACTCGACACGTACTCGAAGCGGCCTTAAAGTTGGGTCCAGCTGACACGATTTCATGAATCAGATCCTCAATGGACAGGATTCCGAACTTGCCGAGCGCCTGCTCGATGACGGCGTTCGACGAGAGCGGCACGCGCTGCTTGTTGACCTTTCCGTATCCGCGCTTGTAGACGAGCTGGCGGACGGTCGACAGCGAGACCTCACCGTACGTGATGTACGGCTCAACACGCAGGAGCATCTCCGAGGTCGCCTTGGTGACCTTGACAAAGACACCGTTGTTGATCTGCAGGAGACGGAGGAGCTGCAAGATCTTGCGCGGCTTCGGGGCAATGTTGTTGATACTGGAGCGGGCGATACGGGTCAGCATAGTGCACTCGTCAAAAGAGTATAGAGACCCAGAGACGCGACGCACCCCTTGATGCGCATGACGAAGTAGACCTTGGGCTGGGCCGGGACGTAAAAGTCGCCGTTCGCCTTGGCCTGGCGCTTGAGGCGGATCTCCTCGCGCTCCTTCTTGTTGTACTCGTTGACGTACTGCTCGGCGCGCTTGAAGATGACGGCGCGCTTGGCCTTGGTGGCCTGCGGGGGCAGAGACGAGTAAACCACAGAGTCAGCGTCTCGTCCTGCTCCTCGCCCCCTTCACAAAGTCCCGCGCAGCTGGTCGGGTCGGAGGGTCGGCGGTTCTACGAGGTGCGGCGACGAGTGTGCTCCGAGGGATGAGGACTTAACCTCATCCCCGAAAGATGGTATGTTGTCAAAAAGTTGACCGCATCGACGCCAGCCGACTAAAGCCGAACGCCTCAGCAATTTGGGTATATTGCTTCTTAATCATCGGTAACTCCCGTCCCTCGGTGCACACTCGTCGTTTGGTCGCAGGTGGTGTCGGGTCGGGGTCGAGTCGGTGGGCAAGTCGAAGTCGAGGTCGCGGTCGAGGCTTCAGGCGATCCCGACCAGCTGCTCCTCCCAACGTAAAAGTCTCATAGACAAGACTCCAGCATACCTTGCGAGCCTCGAGGGCAGCCGCGCGCTTCTCCTCGCGCGACTTCTCGGTCGACTTGCGCTTCTGCACGCGGCGGGAACCACAGAAAGGTCAGCAACGCCGTGCGTTTCAAGCTTCGGCGCATTCCGCCTAGTCTGAGTCTCGACGCGAGGAAAGCGCTGGCGAGCGCGCTCACCTTGAGGAGCGTCTCCGGGACGAGGGGGGCCGAGCTATTTGGCGTGTCGAGGGCGAAGAGGCGAGTCAGCTCTTTCGCGCTCGTGCAGGGACCGGTGTGCTTGCCAGATTGTCCCTCCTGAATCTGTGCCTCTGCTAGACTCCACCGCCTATGCCCCCAGTGGCAGCCTCACGCCCCGCCTCGAGGTTGGTGCCCTGGGCTCGACGAGGCGGTCGCGTCTCTCGCCCGCTCTTGCGCGTGGCTGGTGGTCGATCCCCGTCGGTGCCTGGAGAGTAAAGGGAGCTCAGACTAACGAAGACATGGTCGTCAGAGGCGTGGCCAAGCAAGCAAGACGAGGCGAAAAACTCAGAAGCTCGCGCTCGTCGCAGGCGCTCGTCTCGCTCGCCCCGGCGCGCGCGGGCGGCGGCGCAAAGCTCGGCCCCCTCTCCCTTTCCCCGCCATTAACACGTCACTAATCCCTTACCCTTCAACCTCGGGATCACTCCACTCGAGGGGACGTACACTTCAGCTGCAACTCCTATATGCTCTCTACCCAGTCTATGAATCAGATTCGCCGTCCGAGGGGTCTGTTCGTAGAGAAGAGGGGGCTCAACGTCGTCCAGTGGGTGGCGTCGCCTGTTTTCTCTTCGAGCTGCTATAGATCCGGCAAGTTCGTCGAGTCCACTCGCTCAAAGCTTCCGACTAGTACATACAGTCCGACTACAACGGGAGTACGGCGCCTACGAGCTAACACAAGGGAGAAGGGGACGAATCCGGTCGGTCAACGATTGGGCTGGGCAGAGCATTTGAATGCAGTGTAGTTTCACTGCAGCCAGAGGGGAGTGACTGAATGCCAAGACGACCAGAAGGGCAGGGTGACCGAAAGAAAGAGCCTCTGGGGAAAGAAAAGACGCTCTAGACGATGTACGAGACGGTCACTTGTCGCGGCCGAGAGCCTTAGCTGCGCGCGCCTCGAGCTTGCTTATGCTCCTCTTGCCGCGCACACCACCGCTCCTGTGTAGGTCCCCCATGGGAAGTCTACGTGGAACTTGCAACGGAGGACGCGAGGGGAAGAAAACAAGCGGGTGGCGCCAGAGACGAATCACACGCTCTCCCCCCCAGAGGTCGACGCCTCGGAGTGCTACAGTCTCTCCTCACCCGCAGCCGACACGCTTGCTTGGACGCTCGAATGTTTTGTAGAGACTGCGATTTGCGAATTGGTAATACATCGTGGGTGGCCGGGGGGTTCCCGAAAAAAAAACAGACAGCCGCCGCAGAGGACTCGTGCGGGTTCTGCCCCGCCTCCCCCTCTCTACCACCTCCAACCTCCCACGCCAGCATTAATGATCGGCTTGGCCCCCTTGCCAACTCCGACGCCATCGCCCTCGGTCAAGCCGCGAATACTCCTCCGCCACTGGTCGCGCTTGCGCACTCGCCGGCGTTCCTCGTCCGTCGGGCCCTCGGCGAGCAAGACGTGCAACTTGGCAGAGGGGTGGTGCTTGACGCCGAACCGACCGCGGCCTTTGATGTCGATCCGTTGGAGGTACTGGCCTTTCGTCACCCACGATTGGGCTGCGCGGGGCGTACGGGAAGGGAGGCGTCAGTTCTCGATTCGTTTGCGTGCGCCGGCTTTTTTCCGAGCCGAGTCCCCAGTGTACAGGACGAAAGTAGACCAGCATTGTCCTCCGAATTGTGGAAGGAAACACGAAGAAAGAAAACGCACCGACGACGAGTTCCTCCCGCTTCAACCCTTTCGCCATCGCGTGGTCCCTCGCGAGCGCCACCATCGAGAGCAACCTCGGCGCCTGTTTCTTCTCCGAAGCCTGCAACTGCAAGATGGCCTCGTCGGCCGTCCGACCGGCAATCAACCGCGCGAGGTCGTTCAGCTTGCGGCGCGACGTCTTGAAGTTGGCCGTCGACGATTTGTGCTGTTGCGTTTGCAAACGACCAGTACCCTATTCATTAGTCTACGCGTAATGCATCCACACGCGGGAATCCTCTGAAACAGTGCGCAGAGGAGGGAAGGGGCGTCGACGCACGAAAGTAGCCGGTTTCGGAGGTCGAGCGACAAGCCCACTCCGCTGCTGAGTCTGCAAGACGTCCTCATCCTCGGTGACCGTATCGAACAATCCCTTGGGCGCCGCTTCCTGCTGTTCCGGCTTGGCCACCGCCGTCGTGGTAGTCGCTTCGGCGTCGTCGTCCTTTTTGGCCCTCCGACGCGGGATCAAGTTGCGCAAGAACGATCCCGAAAAGGACGCGTGTCGGACTTGTTGGTGTTGATGGACGTGCTGCACGGCGGCGGCGGTCGACAAGCGTCCTCCGTATGGCCGGGACGACACAGCGAGCGAGCTTGCGGGCGTCGTCGTCGACGAGGCTGCTGCTGCTCCGCTCGGGAGGGAGCGAGCGAGAGTGTGTAGCGTAGAGAGCGCGGATCGCGAACTGGAGGCCATTCTTCCCACCCAATATAGCGCTGCTCGTCACCGTGTGTCGCAACAAGTTCGCGGAGTGTCAATTCGAGGCCGGGGTAATTCGGCGAGTTTGTATTCACACGCATTACATGCATTACAAAAACGCTCGCCATTTCTTTTCTCGCCTTTCTCCGATCGCGACCACCTTCACACTTTCTCTCGCGCAGACAGGGCTCGTCCATAGACAGAAAAAAGGCCGGCGCAACGACGTCCGTTTCGTTCCGCAAAACGAGGGGTAGCGCCAGTGGCAACCCCGCAGAGGTCCCACCGCCCACTACACCAAGTCTTTCACACATTACACGCCCCCCCCGCGAGTCGAGTCGGGTCAAACGCTCACATTCCAAGTAAGAGATGCTGCTCGCTTAGAACTTGAGGAGGTGGGGGAAGTCGCCCTTGGAGAGGCCGAACGAGGCGGCGAGGTACTTGGCGAGGACGGGGGTGCCCTTGACGGCGGCGACAATCTCCTTGTCGAGCGCCTTCTGGTCGGCGGCGCGGTCGGCGGGGAGCTGCTTCTTCTCGGGCTTGGACTCCTTGTCAAAGAACTCGCCCTCGGTGCCCTTGCGGGACGAGGCCTTGTCCTTGGTGAAGTAGGCGTCGTCAAACTTGGCGAGGTCGAGCGACGACGGCAGCGAGACCTTGGTCGAGGTCGCGATCACGTAGGCCTGGTTGACGCGGCGGACCGGGACGCCGTTGATGACGTACGGGCCGGTGACGAGCAAGAGACCGGACGGGAGCTGGCCGAGAACGACGACGCGCTTGCCTGCAAAAGTGGGGGCGAATTCCAGATCAGTTTTCGCGCTCTCTCCACCCCGGCTTCTCTCTCTCTCTCTCTGTCTCTCGTCACTGCCCGCCTCCTTCATCGGTCGAAAAGAATGAGCGAGGACTGACCGCGGAAGCGACCGGCGAGGAGGATGACGACGGTTCCCGGGGTGATGGTCGCGCGGAGCTTGGTCGGCTTGTTCGACTTGCGCGAGACCTTGGGGCGCGAGACCGAGTCGTCGGCGGGGTAGTAGCTCGCGCGCTTCTCGGCGGCGGTCGGCTCGGCCGAGGGGACGCCCTTGCGCTCGCGCTTGTACTGGCCCTTCTTGGAGTAGACCTGCGAGCGCGAGAGCTTGCCGATGTAGGGCGAGACGTCGGTGTTGCGGGCCATCTGGTTTTCGGTTCCGGGTTCGGGGCGGGCAGAACGAGCGGGCGGGGCGGGTTGTGAGACGAGTTGCGAGGGAATGAAGGTGAACGGGAAGTGGTCGGTGTCGGGCGCGGTGCGGGCGAGAGACGAAAGCGGAGTAACACGAAACAACAGGCGGGCGAAAGAGGTCAGTCCAGGTCCTCGGTTCTCCATAACGGTGCACACCTGTTGATCCCCCCCAGTCGCCCCTAACCGCCCCTGTCGCCGGCTGCACCGAAGTCGACCTCGGACACCTGCTGCCACCCCGAGTGATTGCCCTGAGCATGCGCGCCCAGTCCAATTCCAACAAATTCCCCTCCTAGACGGCGTGCCATTCCCAGCTGCGCTAGCCTGTACGTGAGGGTGCGACAGTGGGGCGAGCCTCGAGCTCGTTGGGCGGGCGGGGTTGTCGTCGTCGTCGTCTGCGGCTGAGCGGGAGCGAGTCCAAGACGGGGCGGGCGGAGTGTGGAGGGGCTGGATGTAGTAGAATAGTGAGAACTTTGCGCACTTTGGACGTGTAACGACGGGCGGAGAGCGCAGAGGAAGCGAGGCGTCGGCGAGGCGCAGAAGGCGGCAAAGCTCGTTTCGCGGTGAAGCGTGCTCGAGCCCGACGAGCGACTCGTTCGCCTCGCTCGCCTCGTCGCTGTCCGCACTCAGTCTCCCGTACAGACACAGTCCAGTGTAGAGAGAGATGGCCGCTCCCCGTACCAGTCAGTGTCCCCCCCCCGTCCCTGCCCCCTTGGCCTCAGGGCAGAGACCACGACTGACCCCGACCGCCAACAGACCTCCCCTGGGGCCTCAACCGCGGACACCCGACCACCGTCATCCCCAAGACGGTCAAGCCCTCGAACCGCAAGGGAAAGCAGTCCCAGCGCGCGGCCTTTGTCAAGTCGATCGTCCGCGAGGTCAGTCTTTGTATGCCCTCTGTCTCCACCCGCTCCCTTTTTGACCCGCTAACCACCCACACGCCCCGCCCCGCACAGGTCGTCGGCTTTGCCCCGTACGAGAGGCGTGTCATGGAGTTGATCCGCAACTCCAAGGTCAGTGTTCTCGACACCCGCCGGCACGCGCAGCGAGGACCACGACACTGAAATACCTGCCACCTCCTTGCACGCTACACACAGGACAAGAAGGCTCGCAAGCTGACCAAGAAGCGCGTACGTTGCTTTCTTCGGGGGAGGAGCTGCATGTGGACTGGCGGTTTCGGTGTGGGGCAGAAGACGAGGGATGGAGGATTGGAGACTAACGACGGCCTTTTTCGGGGGGAACAAAACAGCTCGGTACCCTCCGCCGCGCCAAGCGCAAGGTCGACGAGCTCACCGGTGTCATCGGTACGTTCCCTTTTCATCAACCGAAAAACGAGGCCGCTCCCGGCGGCACTAACCCCTCCTCCTTATCACCCACAGCTGAGCAGCGTCGCCACACCGCCTAAAGCGATCGAAGAAAACCCCACCACTTCTTTCGTCGTACTGCAATCCTCTCTTTGCCGCCACAATCAATCATCTCCCCGCGCGCGGCGGCGTACGAGAGAAGGAGGAGAGAGGGAGAGAGAGGAGAGAGAGGGGGCAAGCGGTGGCTTGTGGAAATCCTTCACGGCACGGCAACAACGGCACGGCTATGATCGTCCCCAAACTCGGTGCTGGTTCGAGAGCGCCAGCAGGAACCGGTGGTGTTTTTCTTTGCGACTTGCGGGGCGACGGACGCAGCGCCACTCGGCTGACTATGATGCTGTGAGAAAGCCTCTTCGCATGCCCTCAGCCAGCCGCGTTCACCGACCTGCCTGTCCTCCTAGCTCGCGTACGCACGCACGCACGAGCAAACACAGTGCATGCAGGGACGTCGAATGCTGGATTTCTCCTTTTGTTGGTGCGGTGCGCGCCTGCTACGATAAAAAGGGCCAAAGACAGAGCTGCTGCCCCCCGCTGCTCCTGCGACGCGTCAGACCTTACTAAGCAGGGCGAGTAAACCGCGGTGATTGCTTCTAAGGTTTCGTCCGGCTTGTCCGAGGGGGGCCTGAGCGAGAAAAGAGGAGTCTCTGGTGAAATTGACATCTCTCGCTCCTTCCCTCTCTCCTTCCCTCTCCCTCCCTCAGGCGTCAATCTCGAGGGCGAGAAACGGGGAGCGGAGCATACACACGCACTGACCCACATGGAGCAGCGTGACCGATGACTCACACCTCGAAGCAACTCAAGCCGCAAGTCGCGCAAGACTGGCTCGAGGTCGTCCGGTCTTCGCCTCGTCACCAGCAGCAGTCGGATCAGCACGGACCGTGGTCGAGTGCGAATGGGGCGAGTGCTTTGACTGCTGCTGCTGATCAGAATCAGGGAACGCCTCCCACGACCACAACGGCGGCGGCGGGATGGAGCGTCTCTTCGACGACGACGGCAACGACGGCGACGACGAGGAACATCGACCGCTCGCTCTCTCGCGGACAAGGACAACGACCGCGTTACGGTCTCAGCTCAGCGACAACGACGAGGTACTCGAATCCGAGCCGGGCCGAGCGAGGGAAATGGACCATCCAGTTCCGTCACTCGAACGAACCCCCGCCGCCGCCTGAAGTGACGGCCGCTTGGGCTCGGACGGGGACGGGGACGGGGGCATCTACCGACTCGAAGGAGAATGTGGTACGACCTCCTCGGGTGTATGGATCCGTGCCGCCGCCGCCGCCGCAGCAGCAGCAGCAGCAGCTTGCGGCCGAACCAGAGGAGCGCCGCCGCCACTCTCCTCCCGGCCCAACTGCTCCCGTCCCCGCCACCGCCGCCGCCGCCGCCGCCGCCGACGCCAACGAAGACGAAGACGCCGCCGCCGAACAAGGACGACGCTGCCTGCGCCCTTTCGTCCCTCAAGAACTCAGCGACAAGATGCCGCGCGTGTTGCTCGACCCAACCTGGCCAGGGTTCAAACTCTCGGCCCTGTGCCTCGGCACGTTTGACGAGCGCGGACTCGGTTCGTTCTCCGTCGAGAGGGATACGCAGATCCAGCAAGGGTTGATGGACTTTGCGGTGACGACGACCAAGGGTGGGGGGGTCATGGGGGGCAGGAAGGGCACGGTGGGGATTGGAGGATATGCGTTTGAAGGGTTGCCGGGCATCAAGGTCTCGTTCCGTGAGTCTTTCTCAGCCAGCGCGCCCGAGGACGAAGCTACGCGCCGGCGACAACGCTGACCTTGGGAGCGAACGTCACTGCGCGCGAGAACTCACAGCCGCCGGGACCATCTCGAGTTTGTACTACTCTCCCGCTCCCGCCGCGCCGGACGACCAAGACCAGAACCTCGAGCGGTTCTACTTCGTGATCGGCACGCGCTGGACCCCTCGCTTCTACGCCTACATCACGACCCGACCAGATCGTCACGTCACTTCGCAAGTCCGCGTCTCGGCGCTCGACCACCAACACGCTCGTCAGGTCCCGTACCTGTCGCGGCATTTCCTCGTCGTGCTCGACCTCGTGCGCGAGTCGCCGTCGTCAAGTCGTTCCACCACCGCCACCGCCGAGCCTCCGCCGCCGTCGCGTGGCTCGTTGCGCGATTTCTACCGCCACTGTGAATTGAATGGCCTCCCTGTGCCGAAACGGATCGACAACCTCGAGGTGTTCAAGGAGAAGCGCTACGGCAAGGACATGCGCAGCCGGATCGAATACGCTCTCTCGACCCTGTCCCCGACGCACGCCTACCACCTCGAAGGGATACTCCGCGACGGGACCTTGAGCCCGTACGAGCTCCACTGGCTGATCGAGAAGCACGTCAAAGTCTGGAACGTCACGGTCGAACTCGATCGCGACTCGTTCGTCGAGGACATCCTGATCGAGTTGCGGAATCTCCTCGTCGAGGATCGGAAAGCCCGCGCAGAATTGTTCAGTCTCGGGGCGTGCACGCCGAAGCAGTTGCAGGAGATGCAGGTCGAAGTGAGCGACATGGCGGATCGGGCGAGGGAGGCCGTCCTGGAACGCGCGAGGGTCAAGTTGGACGAGCCGGTCCGGATCGGGGGCGGGGTCGGGCTCGGGGTCGGAGGCAAGGAGACGGACAGGGAAAAGATCGACGCTCGGAAACACTTTTGGTGCAGGAACATTACCCTGACCCCGAGTGGGACCATCAAGGTCGGAGGGAGGACGCTTGAGAAGGTCCGTCTTTCGTCTCCAAGTCCGCCCGCACTTCTCCCTCTCGTCAACTTACTGATCGGACCTTGCACTTGACGAAACAGAGCAACGCCACCATCCGACGCTACTACCACGACGTCGACACGCACCGCGAGTCGGACCACTTCCTCCGGGTCGCGTTCCGCGACGAAGACGGACAGAACCTCCAGGTCGTCGCGGCCGGCGAGACCGGACTCGCGCAGAGGCGCTTGCTCGACGCTTCGGTCACGACTGCTCTCAAGACGGGCATCTCGTTCGCGGGACGCCGATACGACTTTCTCGCGTGAGTCGATCCTGAGGCTCAACTTGGATGCCAAAGTCGTGCCGTGCCGCCTCTCACAAATTTGGCTGCGTGGCGTCTTCGCGTCTCACAGCTACTCGCAGTCCGGCCTCAGGGACCGGAGCGTTTGGTTCGTCGCGCCCTGGAGCGATGTCGACCGCAACGGGAAACCGTACACGATCGAAGCCGAGACGATCCGTCAACAGCTCGGCCTCTTTGACAAGATCAGTCGGATGCCCGCCAAGCTCGGCGCGCGCTTCTCGCAAGGATTCACTGCTTCCATCGCTACCGTCGTGAGTCATCGATTCTTCGTTGTTGCGCCGTGCTGGGCTTCGTCCCCTGATCAAGACCTGCTCCCCCAGTACCTCCACCACACCAAGATCGGCTCGCGCCCCGACATTGCCGAGTATGAAGAGGACGGATCCGAGCTCACCAATCACACGGACGGTGCGGGAGTCATGTCCGAGCAGTAAGTTCCGCGATGCATGCTCGAAGCGACGCCGCCTCGGCCAAAACTCTGACCCTTGACATGCAACCTGTTCCTCCTGCAGACTTCGTGATCAGGTCTGGCAAGCCTTGCAGACCAACGGCTTTCGTCGCGATCAGGATGGACCGCCGCCGTCCGTGTACCAAATCCGTCTCGGCGGGTCCAAGGTGAGAAGAACTTCTTTAAGGCTACCGTCTTCTGGAACCAGAAGCTGACAAGCGGACTCTCGCCGGCCCTACAGGGTGTCCTCGCCGTCGACAGTTCTCTCGAAGGGATGCAGGTCCAACTCCGACCCTCGCAGGACAAGTTCCAAGGCTTCGCGGACCGGATCGGCGGCGACAAGTTCTGCCTCAACGTTTCCGATGCCTTTACGCGCCCGAACCCGCTTCGCCTGAGTGCGTCCTCACTTGCTGCTCTTCTTTCTGTCGCTACTGTCCTTTTCCGCACTTCGGCCGGCTGACCATCTGGTCATGCTTTGGCCGTTGTGGCCGTCCCTGCTTTTCTTTCTTCGCCCCCCGGGGGAAATGCTGCTCGTCCGATTTTTCGCACACCCTGTTTCTCGCTCTATCATTTCCCGCTGCTACTACATGCGGCTGCTTAGATCGCCCGCTGATCAGCGCTCTCGACGACCTCGGCGTTCCGACCGAGGTCTTCCTCGCTTATCAGAAGCTTGCGATCGACGAGCTTTCGCCCGAGGCGCTCTACACGTTCCGAGGCGCCTACGACACTCTCAACCGCTTCTCCTACGGTGGCGCGACCAAGTTCAAAAGGTCGTTTGCACCGTACGAGGCGATTCCTCTCTGACCTGCAACTTGCTGACGCGACCCGCTTGCAGCTTGGTGAAAGTCTTGCGGGATTTGGGGAGCTTCGACGACCGTCTTCTCCAGGAGGAGCCATTCCTGCGAGCCGCTCTCGATGTCGTTCGCGTCCGCTGTCTCCGCGACCTCAAAGACCGAGCGCGCATCCCGCTGCCGGACTCCTACGTGCTCGTTGGCGTCCCGGACGAAGACCGCCTCCTCGAACCCGATCAGGTCTATGCATGCTTGCGGTTCCCCGACCAGCCCAAGGAGCCGGTGTACCTCAAAGGGACCGTGGTCGTCACTCGCAGTCCAGCGATGGACCCGGGCGACATCCGCATCCTGCAGGCGGTCGGCGAGCTGCCTTCCGGGCTCACCACTCGCATGCGCGCCCTCGAGAACTGTCTGGTCCTCCCGACTCAGGGCGTTCGCTCGGTGGCTTCCATGATGGGCGGCGGAGGTGAGCCGCTCTTTTCGGATCTTGACGAGAAAGTCACTGATTCTGGCCTTGCCGGCAGACCTCGACGGTGACACCTACCAGGTGATCACCCTGCAAGATCTCATTCCTTCGGATGTTGCTCCGCCTCGATCCCACGAATCGCAGCCCCCGTATGAGCTGGATCGTCCCGCAAAGATCGAGGACGTCGGCGACTGCTTCGTCAACGTAAGCGTTTCCTTCCCGGCTCTTTCGCATTCACAGCCAGTTCACCGACACTCATTCTTGCAGTACCTTTGCAACGATACCGTCGGCCAAATCGCGCACATGCACCTGTGTCTCGCGGACCGCAGCCCGCAGCACGGCTTCGATCCTCGCTGCCAAAAGCTTGCAGACCTCTACAGGCGAGTCTTTTCTCAACCTTCGGACCAGTGCAAAGCGCTGACCTGAGCCTCCACGGTCAGCCTCGCGGTGGATGCGCCAAAGACCGGCAACGTCGTGCCAGCGAGCGCGCTCCCGCGGATCAAGGGCTCGAAGGAGCGCCCCGACTTTATGCGCAAATCCGACATCGAGGAGTGCTGCGTACCCGCGGACGTCGAGTACTACAAGTCGAATCGGGCGCTCGGCTACCTGTACCGGAGCATCGACGACGACGGGGTGGCGACGCCGACGGGCATGTTGAGTCCAGCACTCGAGGACGGCTTGTCCGACAGCTCGGCCCGCCTGCACATCATCGTCAAGCACGATCTCGCCACCATCTTTGACGCTTCGCCCGAGATCCTGCGCTCGCTCGTCCAGCGCCACGAGGCAAAAATCTCGCCGATCATCAAAGCGTTCGTGGCCGGGTTGAACGACGTCGCCGTCACCCACACGCCGGCCCGCTCGGACGGTCGCAAACTCTCCGAGGTCAAGATCTTTGCCGTCGCGACTCTGCTCGAAGTCCAGCGAGGTGAAGCTGCACGAGGCAACGCCGTCGCAGCGATGAACCAGCAAGTGGCGGCACTTACCGAATGGCTCGAGACGTCGTTGACCGGACCCAAGGTTGACGCGCGGCACACCGACGTCGACTCGCTCGAGTTGCGGTACGCTGCGTGGCGAGTCGCGCAGGAGATGTCGACGAGCGGGGACGACAACGACGATGCGGCAGGAGGAGGAGGAACGTGCCCTTTCGGGCAAAAGACTGCGCGCTGGGTCTGCTTGACTCTGCTGCTCGAGGCGATCCGCGCCGAGCAAGTACGCAAGGACGACCTCTCACTCGGCATCACTCGCGCTCCCGAAGTCGCGCCCCGATCACGCATCCTCCAACCGGCGTTCGCCACGCCCACGTCGTCGAAGGAACACCACCGACTCGACCTTCTTCTCACGCCGGAGAGCCTCCCGTCTTCCTCGCGCTCGAACGAACTGTCTGCAAGTTCCCTGCGCAGGGAATCGATCCCGTCGTCGGGTTCGGCCAAGCCCGCGATCCCGTACGCCACCCGTCCGAGACCTGCGTGGTCCGTCTCGACGGTGCCGACATCCGAAGAAGTTCCGTCGCCCATCAGCAGCAACAAACGCGGCGGGGGACGAGAGGAGCCGCCCGCAGACCTCGTCACGGAGGAGTTTGAGCGTCGCCGCAGGCAACGCACGGCCGCAGCGGCGCTCGCGCCAGCAGCGGGAATGTCGTCGAGGGAGACAAGGTCCTCGTTGAGGGAGGGAGAAAGCGAGGACGGGGTCAGCAGCGAAGCGGGATACGTCGCCTCGATCCTGGGAGGACACCTCGACAGCAGCAGCAGCAACAACAACAAGAAGATGCAGCTTCACGCCAGCAGCTCGAACTCGCGCAAGTTCCGACCGCCGCCGACGCAAGCTCGCCTCGCCGAGGAGAAGGAGGAGGAAGAGTCGGACGGCGACTCGAGCGACAGCGACGTTCTCGAAGCGAAGCAAGCCCGCGCGCTGCAGTCGTTTCGGTACGAGATGCAAGAGATCGAGCGTCTCCGGGACGAAGCGGAAGCGCGCGAACGATTGTACGAGGAGTTTCGTCGGCGGGCGCGGCTTCGTGGGATCCATGTCCCGTCGAGGACACACGATCCGGAAGCGTACCGGATCCACCGAGCCGACTTTATGGCCAGCATGGGAACTCGGGGTGAGACAAGTCTCTTCTGGACTAAACAAACCCTTACCGAGAGCTGACATGGGCCTTTGCTGTCCCCGTCGCAGGAGAGGAAGATGCGCAAGCCCAGCGGCCGTCAGCCGTGCGACAAGAAGAGTACCCGGAGCCGCCCGAGTCACCGTCGATGAGGATGGCGCCTGCAACGACCGATACGGGAACGCGCGAGCCCGCGCCTGAGCGGCCTCGTCCTCCGCCGACTCTAATCTCGCCACAGCAGCAGCAGCAGCCGACCTACGCTCACGGTTGGCCGTCCAGCGAGGCTGAAACGCGACGGTGGCGTGAAGAAGGAGAAGAGAAGGCGCCTGAACAGCGCGGGCAATGGCAGGGCGGCGAGTCGGCTTGGGCGGCGGCGGCGGCGGATCGCTCCGGACCAGAAACCGGCGGCGGCGGGTCGTATGCGCCGCCGTGGGGTAACGCCGACGAAGCGAGCAGCTGGCCGACGAGGCCACCTTCCCCTTCGGCTTGGGTTTCGGCTCCGCTGGCGCCAACAATGACGCCGCCGCCGTCCGGAGGCCGCCGCTTTCAAACGACGGCGGCGGCCCCGTTCTGGACCCGATTCGACGACGTCGACAAAGCGAGGTACAAGTCCAACCAGACAGGACTCGCCAAGATTGGTCGGATGATGGTCACCTCGAGCGGGCGATCGTTCCGTGAAGCGTACGGCGTCGGCAAGATCCCTAGTCGGAGCGGAGGGAGGGGTTACTCTGTTCGCCGGGAAGACGGGGGGAGGAGGTGGTACGGATCAGGGACGGAGACGAGCTGGTTGCAAGAGACGGAGGCGCAGCTGCAGCAGGACGGGGGAGCGCGCGTCGAAGCATGGGGATGGGGCGGAGGAGGAGGAGGAACAGGGAGCGAGGTTTCTGGTTGGACGGCTCGGTGAAGGGGCGACGGGTCGTTGGCGTGTTCAGCATGGGCGGCGGAGATTGACATAGCATTTGCATGAATTGCTTTGACCAATTCCTCTATATGTCTATACACAAAGGGAAGCACGTGCACGCGGGTGGCAAGTCGAAGTAGTCGAAGGTTGGCTGACGACTCGACGTTGCTCTCGCCGACGTCGACCTCTGACCTCGCCAGTTGCGCGTGTGGCAAGAGACAAGATGGCCAAGCGAGGCGCAGAGAAGCAACTCACGCAAGACAACGTCGAGGAAGATGACCGCGCAGAGGCGAGTCGTCTCTCGCTTCTCCTCCGCTCACCTGGGACTCACGCAATGTCCTGCCGCAGAACGGAGACGGCGAGTTTGCAAAGGCGTCAGAGCAAGCGCTTGCTGGCAGAAAGTGAGCCTCGTCATACTCCCGCTTGCGCTGCCCCCGTGCTGACATCGCTCTCTCGCCCAGAATCCGAGGCATGCCCAAGCGAGCAGCAGCTCGAACAGCACCGACAGCCGCTCCTGCTGCACCAGTGAGATCCGCCAATTTCTGTAGGCAAGCTCACTCACTGACCACCCCGGGCCAACAGCAGAAAGCGCCCCTCTTTGGCGCTTCCACCGCGTCGTCAAACCCGTTCGCCGCTCTCAGCAGCAGCGCACCCGCCCCGGCATTCACGTTCGGGTCGGCAGCTGCACCCGCACCCACACCCGCTCCGCCCAAGGGAACGGCCGCCGCGCCGCCGACGTTCAACTTTGCCCCCTCCTCTTCTTCTTCTTCTTCGACTTTCTCCTTCTCGGCCCCGCAGCCCAGTGGTTCAACCGCATCACCAGCAGCAGCTCCAAAGTTCTCCTTTGGCGGCAGCAGCACCGGCGGCGCGTTCGGGTCGAGCTCGTTCGGCTCGAGCAGCGCTTTCGGATCGGCGCCGGCAGCAGCCCCTGCGCCGGCACCAGCTTCCACCCCCGCCGCCGCCGCCGCCGCCAAGACGGAGCGATCGCAGTCCCCGGCTCTGACGTACTACACCTCCCTCCGCGCCTTGAACCTCTCTCTCGTCGACGCCCTGACCGACGCCGTCGACAAGGATGCGTTCGTCGACCTCTCGGCGAACGGCTTGCTCGACAAGTTGCGAGACAAGTACACCTCGTACCGCTCCAAGGTCCAGTCCGAGTACGATGCGAGTCGCGAGGGCGGCGCGGTCGCGAGCGCGGGTTCATCCGAATCGAAAGCGACAGAGATGGAGGTCGACAAGCCACAGCAGCACGCGGCGGCGGCGGCGGCGGCGTTCGAGATCCCCGAAATCTTTCGGAATCCTCCGAAACCGGTCCCGATCGCAGACCTCTCCGAGAGTGCCAGTCAATCAACGACCACGTCGGTTGCGCCTCCCAACAAGCCGTTCGCACCGACCGTCTCTGAAGACGAGATCCCCGCCATTTTCCGCAACCCGCCCAAGCCCGTCCCGATCGCGGATCTCTCCGAGACTGGCAACGAAAAGGCCAAGGAGGACTCGGCTTCGACGACGAGCACCACCACGGCAGCAACGACAAAGTCGATGGCGCCAACTGTGGACGAGAGCGAAATCCCCGCCATCTTCCGCAATCCGCCCAAGCCCGTTCCGATCGCCGACTTGACCGAGAAGCAAGAGGAAGCTGCAAAGAAACCGCCTGCGCCGCCTGCAGTCTTTTCCTTCGCAGGCAGTACCGTCAAAGCGCCGACGCCTGCTCCCTCCGCATCGTCGTCGTCGTCGTCCGGACAGCCGGCTGCGGGTGGTTTCGTCTTCAAAGCCGACGCGACGACCAACGCCGAGAAGAGCTCGTTCTGCTTCCCGTCGGCGTCGGCCTCTACTGCTACGACTACGCCTTTCGGATCTTCCTCGTCATCGACGGCGAGCGCTCCGGCCGCCTCCGCCAGCGCGAATTCCGAGTCGAGCACAAAGTCGTCTTCGTCGAACCGTGACGAGCTGAAACCGCCTTCGGCTCCCAAGCTCGCGCCGGCCAAGCTGACCAACCCGCCTGCGAAGCCTTCGCCTTTGCGGTTCGGGCAGAGCGCGAGTCCGCCCACGAGCCCGGAAAAGCCGGAAGATGCAGCCGCCGCGAAGCCGAAGGGCGGCTTTTCTTTCGGCGCGCAGTTTGGAGGGATCGCGAAAGGTAACGTTGACGACGACGCAACCAAGAAGGACGCCGAGAAGAAGACTGAGGCGTCTGCAGCGCCAGCGGCTGCGAAGCCTGCTTTCTCGTTCGGATCCAGCTCGACTACTGCCGCCGCTGCTTCGCCCTTCTCTTTCGGATCTACCTCGGCTGCGCCGACGAGTGGCACACCGAGCGGCTTTAGCTTTGGTGCCGCCACTACTTCTGCGCCCGGTGGAGGAGCGACTCCAGCGTCGTTTACCTCGGCAGCGACGGCGACCAAGCCGGTGCCGTTCACCTTTGGCGCGGCTGTGAATCCATTCTCGACGACCACGACTACGGGAGGATTCGGCACCGCCGCCAATCCGACCACCACCACCACCACCAGTGCCAGTTCCCCCGGCGCTGCTGCCGGTTCTCCGCCGGCATCGTTCGGATTCGGCGCGGCTTTGCAAGGCGGAGATGGGAGCAAAGCCCGCAGTGCCGGCTTTGGCTTTGGCTCGGGGATCGGAAGCCCGGGAGGATCGGGTAGTGTAGCGCCGGTGACTACACTCTCGGAGAAGGACCAGCCGGCCAAGGCGACGTTCGGGTTCTCGTTCGGTGCGGGAACGGGCACGAGGCCCGCCAGCAGCTCGTTCGGCGCAGCAACTACAACTACTACTACGGCACCCACAGCCGCCGCCGGCGCCGCCGCCGCTGAACCGGAACCGGACGCGGAGGCACCCAAGTCTGAATCCGAATTCTCGTTCATGCCCTCCGGACCGAGCATCGTCAGCCGGAAAGCAGCGGCCGCCGGTGGGGACGATTCGACCGCCCCTCCCTCCGAAGCCGCGACCGACTCGCGGGCCCAAACTCCCGGTGCGAACCCTTTCACGGGCCGCGGCGAGGGCGAAGAAGGCGAGGACGTCTTGCATGCTGCAAGGGGCAGGGTGTATCAGCTCAAGGGGGGCGAGGCTGAGAACTTGGGAGTTGCGAATGTGCAACTCAAGGAGAAGGACGGCAAAGTTCGCATGCTCGGGCGGCATGAGACGAACGGCAAAGTCCTCATCGTGAGTCCCGATGGTTCGAGGCTGCTGTACCGTGCACTCCAACCTCAAGCTGACCTAGACTTTTCCTTGCCCCCTTTCTTGCCAGAACTTTTTGCTGTACTCGGGCCTCACGCTCAAGCGCGAAAAGGTCTTTTTGACGTTTATGGGTTTCGACGAGCACGCCAAGCCGGCGACGTACCGCCTCCGGTTCAAGACGGTCGAAGGCGTCGAAGAGTTTGAACGAGCCGTCGCCGACGCCAAGGACAAGTTGTCGTCGTCGTGATTCGGGGGGAAAAGAGCGGAAGTTGACGATGCCCTGGTCGGGAACATTGTAGCTCCCTCTATGACTTGTATAGCACGCAAACGCACCGAAGCACATCCACAAGGTTTCAGACTCGTGTCTTTCTTTGCAAGCGAGAGAGAGACAGGGTGCGCCAAACACAAGCCATGCACAACACCCACCCACACCGACAAAGCTACAGAGACTCCCGCCTGCCTCTCCTCCTCCTCGTCGTCGTCGTCGTCGTCGTCGTCGCGCTCGCGCTCGGAGTCAACTCAGTCCAACTCGCTGTCATCATCGGACTGAGCACCCAGGAACGCTCCAAATTTTTTGCGCTCGGCGAGGACTTGATTCTTCTTCTTGGCCGAGGCGCTCAAGCCAGCCTGTTTCGTACCGCCGCCGCCACCTCCATCATCGGACGAGTCGTCGACCGCATGCAGCTCTTTGCCGGTTCGTAAACCGGTATGGTGAGCCGTCCCTCCGAGTTCCTGTGTTCTCGAAAACGCAGCGTGTTCGCGAGTCAATGCCACAACAACAAGGGGAGAAGAAACAAGTTGCCGCGCGCCGTCAGCTCCGGAAGCGCTCTTCTCTCGAGAGTCTGAGAGAACGAGAGAGGGGATAGACAGAGAGAGAGAGAGAGAGAAAATATAGTAGCACGCACCTGCATCTCCTTCTCGAGCGCTCTCTTCTCCCCGACCTCTCTCGCCCTGCTCAAGCTCGGCAGCTTCTTCTCCCCGGCCTTGCCCGCCAATAACCCGAGCTTCTCCAACAGCCCTTCGAGGATCTCGATCCGTTGCGAGACGGTCAGGGTCCGTTCGGCGCCTGTCGAAGCTGTGAATGGGCGAGAGGTCCCGGCGAGGGTGACGAGTTCCTGTTGTGCACGCATCGTCGGGCCAGTCAGTCTCTTTACTTTCGCTCCATCTCGCCCTCTTTTCGCGCGATCGCGGTATAGAGGGTAACGACGAGAGGAATAGCAAAAAGGAAAGGGGGGTGGGGGGGGGGGGGGAGGTTTCGAACGTGAATCCCGACGCAACAGCACGCAGGCAGGAAGGAAGGAAGGACGAGACGTAGGACGCAGGGACGCACCTTGAGTTTCTTGATCCGAGCCTCTTCGGCGTCCGTCCCCTTGGGCGCATCTCCCGGTTTCGGCGCCGGAGCTTTCCGCTCGACCTTTTGCTTCTTCCCCTCCTCCTTCTTCTGCTCTTTCGACGACGCCGTCCCTTTCCCCTTTCTTCCACTCGTCGTCGTACGGCCCTCCTCCTCCTCCTCGTCGGTTCCAACCACTTTCCCCTTCCCCTTGGCTCCCTTCTTGGTGCCCTTGGTGCGAGACCTCCTCCCACTCGCGCCGGGCAAAAAGCCCGTATCCTCGACTTCGCTCAAGTCGGAATCGCGCATCGACATCATCGCCGGCGGAGGCGGGGTGGCTTTGGAGGTTGAAGCGACAGGCTGCTGCTGCGTCTTTGGGATCGCGTCCGCGCCCGAATCCGAATCCTCCGAGTCGGTGATGGTGATTTCTTCTTTGGCGGCGGCGGCAGGGCGACTTTGCTCGGAGCTCTTGCGTTTCCCGGATTTTGCATTGGTCGGTTCCTCCTTAGACTTGGACCTTGACAGGGATGCCCGGGACGCTTTGGTACCCTTTTCGGCGGCGACCGTGGCGCTGGCGCTCTTGCGCTGTTTCTTCTTCTTTTTCGAAGGACGCGGGCGCTCCTCCTCCTCCTCTTCGTCGGACCGGTCGGACGGGTCGGATTCGCTGCTGCTGGGAGCGACACTCTTGCGCTTCTTCTTCTGGGCAGGTCGCTTCTTCTCGGGAAATGCCGGAGCGGTGGTCGCGTCCTCGTCCTCCTCGTCCTCCTCGGAACGGTCCTCCAAGTCCGAAGCCGGTCCCGTCAATCCGCCGAGGAAATCGCCAAAAGCTCCGAGCAAGACCTGCGCATGCAGAATGTGAGTTTTCTGCTTCGGCGAGTCAGCGAGAGAGAGAGAGCAGCCCCCGCCCGCGCCGCGCACCTTTACGTTCTTTTCGGCCGCGCGGTCGTACTTGGTTCTCGGCTTCAAGTCTTGCTCCTCCTGCTGGTCCTGTTCGGACTCTGGATCGGATGAGTTCGCTTGCTCGGCGTGGTGAGCCTCCTGCGAGTCGGAGCAAATGGTCAAACATCATGTGGGGGCTGAAATAGGAACATGGAGAGAGAGGTGGACGCACGAGCAACGCGGTCCATCGCTGCCTGATCTGATCCCTGACTTGCTTCCACTGTTGGTCTGAGCATTCCCACTGAGCGGGACTCGCAGCGAGTGCGGTCCGGACGTGTTTGAGCGTGAACGAGTCGAGCGAGTCGGACGCGGCGCAAGAGGCAAACACGCGTTCGAGAGCGCCGCGAGGGGGCAGCGGGGGAGATTCCATCGCCTGGGCCCCTAATCACGGTCTACTATCACAGTCCGGTGCACTCGAGACGAGAGAGAGAGAGTTGCGAGTCCGAATGTCAACTTTGAAGAGGAGTACTAGCTGAGGAAAATCGAGTCGGCAGCCAGGGACCAGTCCTGTGTTGATCGAGTGAGTGAGTAGGGCTCTACTAGCTGTAGTACATCTCCCCCTAATTTCCCTAGTAAACCCTGCTGCCGAGTCGATCCGCGGAATCCGGTGCGGCGCCTCCTTCTCTCTCCGCTTGACAACACCCACCCACACCAAGCGAAAGATGGCCGGACGTGGACCTTCGTTCGCAGAGCTCGCAAGCCGCTTTGCCCGACAGCGTGCCTCGCAGCTGCCCTTCCGAGGCGGCGCAGGAGGAGGAGGAGGGCCTTCTGGAGGCAACCCAGGTGGACCGAGTCTCGGCCAGGCGCTCGGAGGCGCAGGCGGACTCGTCGCCCTCGTCGTAGGCGGAATCGTAATCAACTCGAGCCTCTTCAACGGTCAGTCCGGTCCCCCCGCCCGTGTGTTTCAAGACGAGAGGGCTGACTGACGAGCAACCCCGGTGCAGTCGATGGTGGACACCGCGCCATCAAGTACACGCGCTTGCACGGCGTAACTGAAGACGTCTACGCCGAAGGGACTCACATCGCCGTCAGTTCCAGTTCCTACTCGCCCCCCTCTCTTCAGACCGCCCCGACTGACCCTCGTGTGTGTGTCCCCCGAAACAGGTCCCTTGGTTCGAGACCCCCATCATCTACGACGTCCGCTCAAAGCCGAGGAGCATCGCATCCCTGACCGGAACCAAGGGTCAGTCCAGCCTCACTCTCCGGGCGAAGAAACCATCAGAGAACTGATCCCCGCCTCGCCCGCGCAAACAGACTTGCAAATGGTCAACATTACGCTCCGAGTCCTGTGCCGTCCCCGAGTCGACTCGCTCGCCAAGATCTACACCGAACTCGGCACCAACTATGACGAGGTCGTCCTCCCCAGCATCGTCAACGAGGTCCTCAAGAGCGTCGTCGCCCAGTTCAACGCTTCGTGAGTTCCCGCCGTTCTCTCTCGGCACACAACAGGGTCCGATTCAAGAGAGAGGACGATCACAAACCTGACTGACCAAACAACCAACAACAACCCCATAGTCAACTCGTCACCCAACGCGAGATGGTCTCCAAGCTCGTCCGCGACAACCTCGAACGCCGCGCCGGCCGCTTCAACCTCATCCTCGACGACGTCTCGATCACGCACGTCACCTTCTCGCCGGCTTTCAGCGAGGCGGTCGAGGCGAAGCAGATTGCGCAACAGACGGCGCAGAGGGCCGCGTACCTCGTCGATCAGGCGTTGCAGGAGAAGCAGAGCATCATTGTCAAGGCGCAGGGTGAAGCGAGGAGTGCCGAACTCATCGGAGAAGCCGTCAAGCAGAACAAGGGGTCCGTCCTCTCTCTCTCTCTCTCGCACGGGACTCTTTTTCTTTGCCGCGACAAAAACAGATCGCTGACCGTGGCCGCCCCGCCCGCCCGCTCACGAACAGTTTCCTCGAACTCCGAAAGATGGAAGCCGCTCGCGAGATCGCCGGACTGGTCAGCAACTCTGGCAACAAGCTCATGCTCGACTCGGACTCTCTCCTCCTCAACAGTGCGTTCTGGTCCTCCTTCTTCCTTCTTCTTCTAACCTTGCCCATGTCGTGGTCCTTCTTTTCGGACCGCGCTTCTTTTCTTTTTGCGGTCGTGTGGCAAATTCTGTGGCGCTGACCATGAACGGGCTGGTGTTGCGATGTACATATGCAGTGGCGGCGGACGGAAGCACCAACGCCAAGAAGTGATTCCCGATTCCGATTCGCCTCCCTCGATTTGCGAGCTCAAATCCGGAACTGTAGCACAATCCCCTCCCCCTTCCGCTTCTTTTGTAGATCTAGTATAATCGTCCCGTTGCGCACCACTTTTTACAGTCGAGCATCCTCGCCGAGGATCGGATTCCGGACTCTGTTAAACGCTCAGCCAAACACTCAACTGAATCGCAAGTGGTTCCTCAACAAGTTATACTCTCGTCGCGAACTGGCAAAAAGAAAAGAAAGGGTCTCGTGCGGCGCGCGCGAGGCAAGATAGATCCCAGCAGCGCCTGCAGGTGTCATGCATGTTCGATTCTCGAATCCGGATGTTCATTTTTCACAGCGCGGCGCGTTATACACGAGGGGCGGGGGGGAACTTTGACGACACGACGACGACGGCGATGAGTCTTGAGTACGTGGGGCGCGGACGACGAGAAAGAAGAGAGGGAAATAGGAGGAGAGGCCGGGCAAACCGTAAAGAAGCACACTCAGGCTGGGGGGGGGAGAAGGCTGATTCAAACAAGAAGGCATATCGAGGTGGTTACCGGACGGGAACGGGAAAGGAGAGAGAGAGGGAGGGAGAGGGAGGAGGTTCACGCGCGACGCGTTTAGTCTATAAGGCAGAGGTAGGGGGGTACCGTCAGTATTCTACCCTGCTGCGAACCCTTCTAGGTTTGTGACTTACATCCGCCGCCGTAGCCGCCCTGGCCGCCCTGCTGCTGAGCACCGGTGTCTGTAAAATTCGGAGAAGGAAGGTCAGTAACACGGTTGAAGGAGGTTCAACGCCTCCGAGGTTTTTGCGGCCAGTATCTGCTCGTTGCTGTTGCTTGCTCTGCACCACCACAATTCCCACGGAAAGAGAGAGAGAGAGCGAGAGAGCACCAGCGTCGAGCGGAAACGGAAACGAGGATCGGAGGAACGAGGGTCGAGGAAAGGGCGAAAGAAGAGAGAGAGAGAGAGAGAGGTAAGGAAGGGGGGGGAGGGGAATCAATACGTACAGCCACCCTGGGCCTGGTCGCCGTACGGAGCACCAGTACCGTAGTTTCCATCTGCCGACGCGAGACAAGCAAGCGAGGAAAAGAGGAAAAAAACCGCTCTCAGAATCTCGATCGGAAACGAACGCGCAATGGAGAGGGCGAGGGGAGGGGAGCCGGGCGTGTGTCGCGCGGAGCGAGGGGAGGGACGTCGGGAGCACGGGGTCGTGGCGACGTTTTCGAAACGCAGCCAACCGAGCCAGCGAGTCGAGGTTTTCGTCGTAAAAGCCGACCGTAGCGCACGACCCCATCCAGCGACACCACCGAGACACCGGAGAACACGAGAAGACGGAGAGGGGGGAGAGGGGATAAAAGAGAAGAGAAGGAGAAGGAGAAGGAACGCACATCCGCCCTGCTGCTGGCCGTACGACTCGGCACCGGCACCGCCGTAGGCGCCAGCCTGCGGCTGCTGGCCGTAAGCCTGCTGCTGCTGGCCGTAGCCGCCGTATCCGCCCTGGGCCTGGCCGTAGCCGCCACCGCCGTAGCCGCCCTGGCCACCGTCTGGAAGACAAAGAAAAAGAAGAGTCGGAAACACTGATCTCGAGACGCGGCACGAACGAGACGAGGAAGGAGCGCGGAGCGAGTCGAGGAGGAGGGATGGTCCTGATTCTGGGAACCAGCGTGGGGAGAAAAGAAGGGGGAGGAAGAGGTACGCACAAGCCTGCTGGCCGTATCCGCCACCGCCGTAGCCACCCTGGCCACCGCCGTAGCCGCCCTGGCCACCGCCGTATCCGCCACCGAATCCACCACCACCGCCACCGCCAGTGCGCTGGTTGGCAATGTTGACACGGACGCGACGGCCGTCTGCAAGAGAGCGGAGACCGTTTAGTATTTGGAGATCGTACCGCGGTAGCGAGGGGGGCGAGAGACATACCCTATTTGATGCAGATCCGTACCATCGTGGTGTGGCGCAGACGAGAGAGGGAGATCACAGGTCCGGTTCCGAGAGCGAGAGACGCCAAAAAAAAACCAGTGCCAAAAATCCCGAGACGAGGTCCAGCGTAGATCGCGGAAACGAGGCACGCGCGAGGGGAGAGACCAGCGCAGAGCGATCGTGTATAGCGTCCAGATGAAAAAGGGAAAGTCGACGAGGCGGAAGAAAGAAAAGTGAAGAAGAACGACGGGAGGCAAGAGTCAGAAAATCGCAAGAAACCCCAGGGAAAAATGCGCGAGAGGAAGAGTTGCTGGCGAGGCGATGGGCGCTTGAGATCGGAGGCGATAGAGATCCGCAGATCCTTGTGCAGGACACCGACGAGGCGCAAAAAACGCGGGCTGCTTCCCGGAAGAACGGTTGACACCCCAAAAAGGCCCGGATTCCGAGAAGCAGCTTTCCGATCCCGATCCGCGAATCCCTCGGAAACTCCAGGCGGAAGAGACGCGTGTCGCGGGAGACGTAGAGAGAGAGTGTGTGTGGTTGTGTGTGCAAATTCCGGGGGGCTGTTTTGCAGCGGAGAGAGGAGAGGGAAGAGTGTGGGATGAAGAATAACGCACGAGCTCCTGGTCGTTCATGGCCTGGATGGCCTGCTCAGCCGAGGTCTGCTCGGCAAAGGTAACAAAGCCGAAGCCACGCGAGCGACCCGTGCCCGGCTCACTGTTTTCATGGTGTGCGAGTTAGCCGAGTGTGAAAATTTTTGCCTCGATGGGGGCAGAAGGAAGGAAGCTCACGTCATGACGATAGCGTCAACGATCTGACCGAACTGGCCAAAGTGCTGACGGAGGTCATCAGTCTGGGTGTTCCTGTGAGCGCATGATAGAACTGTGAGCGACCCGAGTGCATACGAGGCGACGAGCGGAGCTTTCGACGCCAAGAAGAAAGGGCGGCGGCGGCGGGGGAGGAGCCAACCCCCGATCTCGCCTCGTCGCTCGCTCGGAGCGTGCAGCTGGATACACGAACGTACCAGGACAAGTTTCCGACGTAGATCTTGGCGTTCGACATCTGCCCGCGCGCCGATGCAGACGAGGTGAGTAAGCGGGTGGGTCAGCCTCGCTCGATTCGAGAGGCGTCGAGCTGACGCTGCTCGGCGAGTACATCGCGCAGAGCGGTCACGCCTCGACAGACACGCCGGTGTACTCGCTCGCAGGTCGACTAGCGTACGCACCTTTCCCTAGTTGTTCAAGATGGTGAGAGGAGGAGTGCAACCTCGCGCCGCCCAGATCACGCGCTCGCCCCCCGCCCGCCCCAACAATTCCCCATTACAGATACTCACAATTACCTTTTTGTATTCCGGGTCATCACCTCCCCCGCTCGTCATTTAGCATGGGCGCGGGCACAGAAAAATTACAGCAGAGATAGACGGAAACATGCTGCAGATCAAAGGAGCGACTACTCATCTAGACCCGGCAGCGCTCGCCATGAGGGCAAATCGACTCGGCGGAGATCCCGATTTTTTATTCTCATCCTTCCTCCCTCCCCTCCAAGACAGACACGACAGAGGTTGCAAAGACACTGTCACTTCAAGGTGCTGCCGGCGCTTAACCGGGCGGGAGGAGCGACGCGTCAAACGCTTCCGAGTCGTCCGCCGGCATCTCCTCGTCCGCGAGGCCAGCCCAAGTCGACTTGATCGGAGCTGCCAAAGGAAAAACACAACCGGGGTCAGTGACTGAGGCAAGACGAGAAAAGGAGGAGGGGGTTTCTCCCTCACCTCGGGGCATGACCATGAGGCCGGACCTGGCGGCCTCGAGGATCCCGTACGGCCTGACGAGCTTGAGGAACGCGTCGACGCGCTGCGTCTTGCCCGTCATCTCGACAATGACGGCATCACTCGAGACGTCGACGAGCTTGCCACCAAACTGCTTGGCGATCAACTCGATCCCGGACAGGTGCTGGTGCTTTTGCCGGAGCGCCTCCGACGGACTGAGCCTCGGCGCGTGCGACTCGGCGTCGACGCGAGGGTGGATCTCGCCCGCCGCGCGGAGGGTCGCGTCGGCGTGGATCCGCGCCGGCGACCCTTCCTCGAGCCCTTCGGACGCGGGGAGGATATCCGGACCTTTGTTGGCGAGCTGGTCCATAAAGTACTCGGGGCCGAGGATCGAGATCTTGGCGAGCAGCAGTTCGCGCTCAATCGTCCGCGTCCGCGTGTAGTCGAGAACCGCCCACACCGGGACCTGCACGCGCGTGCATCAGCAGAAGGAATTGTCTCGAGAGGCCCGCAATCGGCACAAAACTCACGAGGTCCTCGAGTTGCCTCCGTGCCTGTTCAATGACACCATCCTGTCCCCTCAGGACGATGCACATGCGCGACAGGTCCTCGACCTCGGTCGCGCAGACGACGAGTGAGTCAATGTTGAACCCTCGCGCGGCGAGGATGCCCGACACGCGCGACAAGACACCGGGCTCGTTCTGGACGAGGCAGTTCAGGGTGTGGCGAGTGAACGCTTCTGTTGACGGCGGCGGGGCTGCACGGGGGGGAGCGAGCAAGAATTCTCTCGAGTCAATCTTCCATTCGAAAGTGGGGCGGGGTCACAGATCTTGCCCGCGGGTCGAGACTGCCCGCTCCATGGCCCAGCTCGCCCGAAACGGGGCACTCACTGTTGTAGATGATGGAATGGACAGCCTGCTCTGCGCTCCACTTGGGCGGGTCAATGACCGGGAGGGGAGGCGGTCGTTGTCTCGGGTGCGCGAGCTTAAAGTCGTTGGCGATGGTCGACGAGCCGACTTCGTGCGCGCGCCTCTGGGCCGGTGCAGACGGCGTCGAGAGGAACCGCTTCGCTGGCTGCTGCTGGCGTGCAGTCGACGAGGCGGCGCGGCGGCCGAGCATCGAGAAGGACATGATGGGGGGACGCCTGCAGGAGAATGAGCGGGCTGATTAGGGCTCGCTGTCCTCCTCACGAGGTGGAACTCTATTGGGTCTGTACGAACCTTGCTATGCGCTGAGCAGAGAGAAAAGGAGCGAGCAGCAGCTGATTCTCCAACGCCGGCCGCCGCGAATTGCCGCGGCGCTAGCCGGCGGAGTCAACTCGATCTCCCAGCGTTCGTCGGGGTCTAGCCCTTCTCTCTTGCAAAACCCTTGCAAAACGCATCTGGCTCCCGCTTGTGTTGCAACGCTACAGTAGCTGCTTGTGGTCTCCGCTTCGATCGGACCCTCAGTCTGCCACCCTGCTCGTTGCATCCTGCTATACACGCTGTGCGCTCGTTGCTATCCTGCTACACTCTCGACTCGCTTGCTCGCACGCTGCCTCGTCGACATGGCTCCTACAAAGCTCTACGTCGGCAATCTGTCACGGTAGTGCACGTGCCGTCCTGCGCCATCAGCCAGCCATGGAGGGGGTCGGCCCGCGGGTTTCAGCTCGCAAGCTCATACGTGCATACCTCCATCTGCTTGCTCGCTTCGCCTAAGGAAGACCACCGACACAGGCCTCATCCCGGGCTGCCACACTGCATTCGCTGACCCGTTGCTCTTGTTTCTCCCTCCCGATCTCACACTCTGTCACTTTCAGGGCACAACCTCGTCCCGCTTCTCTCCGAGGAGCAAACCTTGCTTACTCCTTCTCCTTGTATAAAGACCTCCCGCTCTGACTCGTCACTCCTCGCAGATGGTCACGCAATCACTGTCGACCTCGACAGAGCATCGGATCGGGAAGATCGCGGGTGGGACGCTTGGAAGGAAAGCGTTGGAGAACGCGAGAAGGGCGGAGCGCGAGGTGCTTGTGGCGCAGGGGCCTTCGACGGTGTGATAAGGTATGGTGCAGACGGTTATGGCGAGACCGCCGAACGAGCAGGAGGAGGAGGGGGCGACTACGCCGCCGCGATAGACGCGTACGTTCTTTGCTGCCTCGACCCCCCGTACGGCTCGACATGACCTCTTCTCGCAGCACGCGTTGACGGGCGAGTAACGTCTGCGCAGATTTGCCCGATACTTTCACAGATGCGGGCGGCGCTGTCTCGGGTGCACCTCGGCCGTACGGTGAAAGAACGTCGCGTTGCTCTACCCTCTGTTGGCACCTGCCGTGCCCCTCGCTCGGAGCACTTACCGAAACATTACGCGTCTTCCTCCTATCTCGCATCGTGGGTGATTTCGCACCCGGCCGGACGATGCCGAAACCAAGTTAGGAGATCGCCGTAAACTGACCCTCCAGGTCGTCTCTTCGACGCAGTCTTTGCAACAGACGTGTGCGCTGGCGATCCTGCCGGTCATGGCTATGGTCAGTAACATGGTGTGAGCTCTCGTCCGTTTGTGTGAAACAACGATCGCTTTTTCAGCGCGATCTTGCTAGTCCTCCTCGAGTTCTTGTCCTGTATCCGCTCCACGCATCTCCCTTTTCCTCGTAGTCTCGCACTTCGTTTCGGGTTTATTTGGGATTGCGAGCTGGTTGTGCCGGCTTGGCAGCTTGGCGAGCAGGTGCGCTGTGTCCAGGACTTGGACGGTCTTCGCTCTGCGCAGATGTTTATTTACGACAGGAACATGTATGCACTGTCAACACCTAGACTTTTTGAACCTTCTGGGTATCCATCACCCGAACCCAAAGAGAAGTGACGGCGGACGCTACTGGAACTGAGGAACACAAAGGCAAGTGGCGGTAAACGTTTGACTCGGTTCGCCCGCGATCACCACCCCGTGTTGTTGAGGAAGGTCGTCGTGTTCCAGTCGTCGACGAACTAACGGGGGGAGCGACGCGATCAGCCCATAGTGAAGCCTTGGAGGTTCGGAGCAAGCTCGGCGGGGCGGGACTTACGTTAAAAGCGTCGATGCGCAGAGTCGACACGTTGTTCGCATCGTGGCCCGTGTTGTGCAGAACGCCGACGGCTACGCCATCACGGGCGCTTTAGCTCAGAGAACACCCCTCCCTCAGACAGAGAGACGGCGAAGTCGCAACGCACCGACGACATTGTTCAGGAAGTAGTACTTCTCGCTTCCCGTCTCGATCTTGATCCGCAAGTGCAGGTCTCCTGAAGGCGATTTGGGCCCAGACGTCTGGAAGAAGAGGTCGGCGCCGTCGTCCGTGACTCCGTTGTAGCGCGTATCGGCCGTAAAGATTCCGGTGCGCGGGTCAGTCTATCGGCAAGTCGATCTGTCGTCAGCTATCGACCGTCCTTCCTTCCCCCATAGCGGCATAGTCGGGACGAGAGTGCGCTTGGAGCGTCGCGCAGACCCAACTCACTGTGCCCCAATCAGCTCCCAGATCGCGGAACTTTCCGTTGATACCAGGTCCGGTAAAGTTGCCGCCAATAATGGGGATCTCTTTCCGGATACCGGCAGGCGTCAGCTGAGCGTTCAGCAGGTCGGCGGGACAGTAGACGTAGGCCGTGTAGAGCCACTTGAGCTGCGGCGGGGTCGGACCACTGAGGTCCGAAGAGGATTTGCCGTTGTTGCGCGCTTCGAGTCCGACAGGACTGCCGAGGACTGTCCCCGAGAGGGCAAGGAGAGAAGCGGCGATCGTCGAGAAAAGCATAGTGACTCTGTCGGAGCAAGTGAAGGTCTTGTGAAAGAGCAAAACAGCGCAAGCAATGCAGCAAACAGCGTTTACAGGTCAATCTCGCGTCGCCAACGTTCTCTGCGGGGCACGTATTCCGGCGTGATCGTTTTCAGAGCACATGCGAGTAAAGATCAGGGCCGTGGGGAGTATGGCAAGGTGCTGCGGGCGGAACAACAGTCAAGCGGAGCGAGAAAGCCGACGCGAGAAAGACCGGTTCGTCGCCGGAGAGCTTCACTTAATGTTAGCGCCTGCGCGTGTGTGCATATGGAGTGATCGAAGGTGGGGCATTAGATTGAGGGGACGTGGCAGAACGTAATATCCGGGAAGCTGAGAAGGTTAACCCAACCCGGCCTCGTCGATTTGCTCGAGGAGACGGTCAGACTGTCTCCGGCCCTCATGTGTACAGTCGCAGCACGAGTCAAGCAGGCGCGATAGTGCGCTCGATAAGGTAGAGACGCGCGTGGAGGGAAAAAATATGGTCTCTCAGGCGTGTAAAGGATTGCAACGTGACTTCAAGACGAGGCGGTCTTTGATCAGGCAGTGGAACCCTTCCTCGTCCGCGCACCTTCCAACACCCGATCCGCAACTGCGAACGCTTCCACCATCTGCTGAACTTGACCCTGCGACGGCGGCGAGTCATCATCATCGCGCTCGGCCAAGAGTTCGCTCAGCAACGTCTTGACGACTCGGTGGATCTCGACCGCCTTTGCCGCCCTTCCGAGGTTCTTCGGCATGGACAACGTCTTCTTACTCGTCGTCAAAGTCGAAGTGGTCGCCGGCAACGGGACCTCGATCGGTACGCGAGCCACGAGCGAGACAAACTCGCGCGACGAGAGACCGGGGACCTGCCAGTACGACTTGGCGCTCGACGACGTCCTCGGATGTCCGGCGGTCCCTTGGGCAGCGAGCTTGCGTGGGGAGACAGGTGGCTGCGGAGGGAGGTCGACACGCGCTTGCGGAGCGGTGAAACTGACGGTCGCAGCCGCGGGGTGGGAATGGATCTCGAGGTAGGTCCAGAAAAGGCGGGTGACGAAAAGCGGACAAGGTTTCGCGAGAGAAATCACCTGGTACCGGCAACAGTGACCCGATCAGCAAAGAGATGACGGCCACGGATCAAGCGGGCGATGGCTCCTTACATCGAGGAGAGCGTGAAAGTCTTGGTACTCGAGCGCCTTGAGCCGGTGCGCCAAGTCGCTGACGACGGTCTTCGAGCTGAGACAGCCCGAGACAGTGCACTCGCCAATCTGTCGGCGGCGGCGGCACGCGTTGGATCAGATGAGTGCGCTTACGGAGATGCGATCCGGGGCACATTCACGCACCAGTCCGAGGAGCTTGACGGCAGTCAAGCGCTTGTCAAAGAGGCTCGTCCCGTCGGCCTCTGCCGCTTGACGCCCGCGCTTGGCCTTTTCCGCCTTCTCTTGCTGCCGACTGCGCTTGCGGCTTCGCTTTGCCGTTTCGCGAAGATCCTCGAGACCCGATCCACCAGATTCCTCGCACCCCTCTTCCTCCTCCGCCTCGGCGTCTTTGCCTTCCTCGCCGTCATCGTCTTCGTCAGACTCGACGTCCTCATCGTCGTGAGCGTACTCCGAGAACGGCCAAAAGACGACGTCGAGGGCTTTGGTCGAGAGCTCGCGAGCGGCGCCGGTGGATGCGGAGGGTTTGAAGTAACGCAACAGGCTCAACGGCGCAGGAGGCTCTGCGATTCGCGGGCGTGAGCTGAGAAGACACGTAGGGTAGAGGTATCGCGAATGACTGACCTTCACCGGAGTCGTCCGCCGCCTTCTTGCGGATGGCCTCGGCCTCCCAACCCCGGACCAGCTCGCGGAGGACTTCCCACCCGCCCGTATCGATCACCGGTTTCTCGCTCGTCCGGAGCCGTCGTTTGACCGCGGTAGTTCCGGCGAGGACTTCCCACAAATCCGGCGCGTCGAGCATCAAGTTGGCAGCGGCCGCGAGCGGATCGTCCGAATCGACGGGGGTTTCAAAGTCGGGGTGATCCTGTCCGAGTTTGGAACTCGATTTCTTACCCTTATGCTTCTTCCCAAAGTATTTGTGCGTGGACGGTTCTTCGCTGTCGGCCCTGCTGGCCGAGCCTCCTCCTTCCGCGAGCGGCATTCCGTAACCTTTGATGGCGTCGCAGACGACCTCGATCCCGCAGGTGCCGATCACGTCGGCCAAGAGATCGCGCGCGAGTTGGCGAATCTGTCGCTGCGAGAGGACGAGCGGGTCGTCCGCGAGGGGGAGGATGCGGGGTTGAGAGGAAGCTGCGGACAACTCGGGGCGGGTCGATGGTCGCATGCTGGCGCTGCCGTGCTGGACTGGCGGCTTGAAGAAGAGCGGGAAGAAGCACATCGAGAGGAGCATGCGGATCTGGTGCCTGTAGATAGACGGGACGTTGAGTGCCCGCCCGGCGCAAGGAAATGTCGAAAGATCCAACCCGAAACTGACCGCGAAGGGTAGTGCAAGCGATCGATGATTCCCTCAAACGCGAGCAGGGCGTCCGCGTCTGCATGCATTTCGCATAGTCGTCAGCTCCCGTCCCTCCTCAGCATGCCTGGGCGGGTAAGAACCTTACAGGCTGAAGCATCCTCGACCTCGAAGTGCGTCTCGACGAACTGGGCCTGCGATCCACGCAGGGGCTGCGGCTGCCGCTCGTGCGTCTTGAGGAACAACTCTGCCAGCTTTGGACCACGAGCCTGACCGGCGCCCTTTGCTGCAGCTGCCATCGTCGTCCGTCCGAGTTGATGAGAGGTTGTTGCTGATCGCACGCACGCCTCCTTGCAGCGCTCGATGACGAGAGGCAAGCGAGCGTTTCGATCGGTCGCTCTCACTCTTTCCGACGCCTGTCTTGTGCGTATAGCGGGCTGCAGCTGGCGAGAGTCGAAATGCGGCCGACTCGAAGAGACCCGTCGCGACGCGGGACGAAAAAAATTTCCACTCGAAATCTCTATATAGCGCAAAGTTACACCCTCAAGACCCACTCTGATCACTTGCTAAAGCCCTGATCACAGTTCTCTACCGGCTGCTCATCGGAGCGTCTCTCTCCGGTGTGGCTGAGATTCGACCAGCTCACGGAGGATACGAGATCGAGCGAGTTTCATGGAGCCAGAAGCAAAGGGATCGTACGGGTAAAGACTGATGATAGTCAAAGCGAAAGAACGCGGAAGAGCAGCCACCGGACACCTGAGATGGTCTCACTTGGGCTTGGTGCAGACCCACCCCGGGTTCGATTTGGCAACGCCGACGCATTTGACGTACGAGAACGGCTTCTGCTTGATCCATGCCTTGCCGGAAAAGTAGGCACCGATGACTGCGCGAGTCTGTTGCGCACGCCGCCGGCGGATGCCAATCAATCAGTTCAGTACTCGATCTCCACTTTCGAGCGCGCGTCAAACCGTCGACATCGCTCACGTTGTCCTGAACCGGAGTGCGTTTCGTGTCCCACGACCCGTCCGGCTTCTTCTCGATCCCGCCACAGAATGCGCGGATCTTGGGGCCCGGTTGCGGGTGCGATCCGTCGGCGAGCTCAAACACGCAGTCGAGTTGGTGGTGCTGGTTGATCCCGCCGGCGTAGTTGACGCACTGGGAGCGGAACGCGCGGCAAAAGGCTTCCGTGTCGGTGTAGACCGACGGGTTGTACTGCCACCAGGGGGAGTGTCAGTTGGCTGGTCACCAATAAAGAGCGCGAGGGATTCGGTAGACTGACCTCGATCAAGTAGTCGCGTGAGAGGTCGAGGTTTCCTTGGGCCATCGCGGCACTGCTGGTACCGGCAAAGAACAGCGCGGTGACAAAGGCCGCCACTGTCGCAAGCACCAACGAACGGGCAAACATGGCTCAATCCTCGTCGTCGGAGGGGTGTGTCTCCACGCGGCAAGTATGGCTCAGGTAGGAGGTGGAGCCGGAGCGCGGATTGTAGAGTTGGAAGCGAGAGAGAGAGAGGAGGGTACCCGCCGCAAGCCAGCTGTGTGAAGCGGCGAGGTTCGTGCAGATGCGCCTCGAGGGACCGTGCACTCATTCGGCCCCTTGTGAAAGTCGCCTAATATAGCATTGATCGCTCGCGTGGCTCGGCAAGGCGGACTTGAGGCGGACGGCACGACTGTATTCGCGACGCGACGTCGAACCGAGAAGCTTGGCCGCAGGCGGAGGATGGGAAGAGAAAGCGTCGGACGACGGAATCGTGATCTCAAAGAGCATCCACTCGGTTCCGCCTTTTTGGTTCGCACAGCAGTCCCACTTTGGAGCGGAGCGATTGAATGGGGAGCAGAGCGTCCGAAGCGGAATTAATGGAAGAGCAGAGGGAGGGGAAGAGCTGAATGAAACGGACGTCGGGATAGTGGCTGCGCGAAAACGACCCTCTAGCTGCGCGCCTCTCAGCATCTGCAGTCTAGTATAGTAGGAGCAGCTGCTCGTGACATGTCCAGGGGGTGGAGTGAACAGTCTTTAATTGCGGAAACCCGGACGAGGGCTTGTTGCGCTCCTTCGACTGTTTGTGACTGAGTGACTATACTTTGGGCCGTTGGAAAGGCCTCGCTGGTGCTACACTCGCTTGCAGTCTAGACTCTGCTCGCCGCCGCCGCCGCCGTCCACCGTGTCGCCCCGTCGAGTCGCCGACCGCCACGGCAACGCGCTGCTTGATAGCGAGCCGAGTGGAACGAGCACGAGCACAGCGACGAGTGCACGTACAGGGAAGAGGAGCGTACGCAGACCTTCGCACATGGTCGCTTTCCCGCCGGTTCAGCAGCAGCAGCAACACCACCAACATCAGCCGCTGCCGACTCAGGACCCGTTACGCGATCAAGACGAGGACGAACAAGACGACGAAGACGACGACGAGATGAACCTCGCGAATGCCCCCCTGAGCACCGGCAGGAGGAACGGAGGCGGCGGCGACAGGTACAGCCAAAGTCACCCTCTGCGGTCCCTCACTCCGAAACGCATCGCCGCCATCGCCGCCGCCCTCTTGTTCCTCGTCTTTTTCTTCGGCAGATCCTCCGGCCGAGGGCTCGGAAAACACGAGGGGAACAGCAGCGGCAGTAGCATCCCCGACGAGGCCGCCGTCCGCCTCGACAAGCTGCCGCCCAACTCGCCACAAAAGCTCCCCTCGGCCGACTCGGGCAAGTGCACCCCACCGCGCGGACAAAAGGCGACTTCGTACGCCATCATGATCGATGCAGGCTCGACCGGTTCGCGCCTGCACTTGTACACCTTCTCGCACTGCGACCCCGATCCGAAAGCGCTCCCGAAACTCGAAGACGAACTCTTTGTCACGACCAAACCCGGCCAGGGCCTCTCGTCCTTCAAAGGGGATCCCACGGCCGCGGCCGAGAGCCTCCGCGACATGATGCAGCGTGCGGTCGACGCCGTCCCCGAGAGCGAGCGCGGGTGCACCCCGCTCGCCGTCAAGGCGACGGCCGGTCTCCGGTTGCTCGGCCCGAAACAGAGCCAAGAGATCCTCGACGAGGTCGAGCGATGGCTCAAGATCGAGTGGCCGTTCCCCGTCGTCGAGGACGGCGTCGTCATCATGGACGGTCGGGACGAGGGCGTCTACGCCTGGATCACCATCAACTACGTGAGCCCTTCTCCTCCTGTCCTGATCAAAGCGTCTCTGCTGACATCCCTGGAACGAGCAGCTTCTCGGTCTGATCGGACCGGACCAGCCCGCTTCGGCGGGAACGGCCGCCGTGATGGATCTCGGAGGCGCCTCGACGCAGATCGTGTTCGAGCCGATCTTTGACCCCGTCTCCAAGGACAAGCTCGCGCCGGGCGATCACGTGTACGATCTCGACTTTGCGGGCGACAACCACGTCCTGTACCAGCACTCTCACCTCGGCTACGGGTTGATGCAAGCCCGCCGGGCCGTGCACAACCTCGTCGCGTACTCGCACGTCTGGCTCAGTGCCCCCAAGGGTAAACTCGTCGACTGGGACAACTTGACGACCAAGGACAAGATCCACAACCCGTGCATGTTCAAGGGCGAGAAAAAGGTCGTCACCCTCGACCCGCCCGGTCGGAACGAGGTTCAGGTGACGATGGAAGGGACCGGGGCGGGCTTTGAAGCGTGCCGAAGGGTCGTCGAGGTCATGATCGCCAAGGACGCTGCGTGCGACAAGCCGCCGTGTGCGTTCGCGGGCGTGTACCAACCCAAGATGGGAGAGGTGTTTGCTGCCGGCAAAGTCTGGGCGTGAGTTGCCAACGTCGCCCCTCCTCCTCTCTACAAGAGGAAACAGTCACTCATGAGCTTCCATCGCGCAGTCTGTCCTTCTTCTACGACCGGATCGCTCCCCTCGGCCTCACTTCGCCCTTCTCGATCTCGGACTTGCGCCAACTCACGTCGGACGTTTGCGCCGGTCGCAAGTCGCCGGCGTGGTCGCGGTTCAAGGGCAACAAGGAGGCCATGGCCGAGTTGAGCGACCGACCAGAGTACTGCCTCGATTTGACTTTCATGTACTCGTTGCTCAGTCTCGGGTACGAGCTCGACGAGGAGAGGCAGATCTGGATGGGCAAGAAGGTTAGCGACGTCGAGCTCGGATGGTGAGTTCCTCTTCTCCTTTCTGAATGTCGCCCTCCCCTCTCTGAGCATCGTCGAATTGACGGAATCGAAATCGCAGGGCACTGGGCGCGGCGCTCGCCATGATCGAAGGGCACTTGACTTGCCGGGCAGACTGAAGAGGGCACACTCTTGAATAGACACATCGGCCTCTGCATAGGTTGTTTCCTGGTGGTCTTTTTTCGGGGCTTATTTCTCTGTCTCCCTCACGCGTCGGTACCTCTTTGCATAGAAGGAGCATTCATCCACCAAACTCTGTACAGCATCTACGATGTCTTCTCCGAGAGAGCTTCCTTCCTTCCGGACTACAAGTGCTGTCGAGCCTTGTCGAGCGCCCGGAGGCACACCTCCCGCGCTTGGTCAATGTCGCGGACCCACGTAGCTGCCGCCCGGGGCGTTTCGGCGCGAACACGGATCTTGTCTCCGCGGTGCGTGACGGTGAACTCGGTCGAGTCGCGCATGTGCGAGCGGACCGAACATTCTTCGAGCGGGATGGGCTGCAGGCAACATGGCGTCAGAAACCCCTTGAGCTAATCAGACGATGCAAGGGAAAGGAAGACGTACATAGCGATAGACTGTTTGTCCGGCTCCGGCGGCTTCGGTGAACAGGAGCAGGTCGTTAAAGAGGTACGCCTGCAGTTGTCGCCGGCTCTTGTGCTTCTCGACTTGTCCTTCGCGGATGATGCGTCGCGGGCCGAGCAGACGAGTCGGCGCCGTCAAGTCGAGGCGCTGCGGCAGACTAAGTGATTAGCACTGGAGGAATTCGAATTTCCCGGAGACACGCGCGCTGGCGCTGGACTCACCCCGACTACGCCGGGGAATTCGACATTGTCAGAAAGCCACGCCAGCTTCTCTCTTGTCTCGTTGACCCGGATCGCTTCATTGATGTCGTTCAATGTCTGCTCTGCCGTATGCAAGGCGCGCTCGAGCGCAGCGTGGTCCGGATGATCGGAATCGGTGTATCGGAGGATCTGGCGAGAGGAAAATGCGGTTAACATACTGCACTCTTAAGCACAGAGATTGGAAGACAACACAAACATGGCTGATCAGGAGAGGGTATCGGGTGACGCGCTGCATCGGCTCGAGCAAAAAATGTTCCAGCTCGAGGTTCTTGACGCGGAGGCCCTGCAAGCGCACTCTCTCATCAGCGAGGTGTTTTGCACCTTTGTCTGCACTGCGCGCAGCAAAGAACACCCACATCGAGCAGCGTAGTGAGCGACCGGTCGGAAGTCTTGAGGTCGCTGAGCGTGCGGGCGGCATTCGCCTGATTCAGGCAGTAACCGCGGTAATGGCTACCGACGTTACCCATGTGTCGCTCGATGACATCGCCGATGGTATTGATGTATAAACGGCTTTCCCGTTGCCGCTCCTCCAGGTCGGAAAGCAGAACGGTGTTGAAGAGAAGGATGTCGTCGATGTTGGCGAAAATGATGCTCGACGCTTTCTCCGGTAGCACCGGCTGCAAAGCGCTGAAAAAGACCTGGTAGGAAACGCGTGGTCAGTCTAGAGGCTTCATGGCGACATGCACATGGACAAACCTCGATGACGAGCTGCAAGCTTTGGACGTAGCTCTGCTCCGTTGCGATGAACTCGTAGCAGGCTTCTTGGCGTTTCCGCTCACGGTCCGGCAAGTCGGCCAGCGCTGATTCATCGACAAGGCTGGACCAAGACTGAAAGGACAGAAGCATGGTCAGCTGGCTATTCGTGAGCTGGTTGGACGAAGCGAGATGAGCGTGGCGAACCGAGCCAAAGATGCCGCTGGCGCGATTGACGTTTTCGGAAGAGTCCCCCTGGGGCACGAGAGGCGAGCTGATGACTGGTCGCGACTTTTCTCCGACGGTGCTGGAGCGACTCCGGCGGTTGAAAATTCCCGATGTCGTCGTATGCCAGGTGTCTTTGAGGTTCGATCCTACCGAGGTGGCGGACAGGAGCGATGGCGTTTGCGGAGTCTCGGATGACTCCTCGTGTTGTTGATCCTGCGTAGTCGGGGTCGCGGCAACTGGGAGCGTCGGCGGCTCCTGCTCTCGCATGGCGCGCTGATAGAGATCGTAAGCGTCCTCCATGCGCTCTTCTTGCTCCTCTGGTTCGGGAGGTGCATCGTGTCCCGCTTCGGACTGCGCCGTCTCCGTCGGCTCATTCGTGACGAGGGCAGATTCGGGTCGACGCTGAGGTCGAGCGGGTGGTGGCCTTCGATGCCGACGCTTCGGGGAGACTTCGACTGGTGCAGGCTTGACGAGCAGACCGGCAGCTTCGAGAACACGAAGTCGCTCAGCTTCGCGCGCCTCGCCCGAAGCACCTTCGTCCTCACTGTCAGCCTCGGAATCGGTGTCGGTATCGGGATCGCTCGCGGGCTCCGGCGCTTGCGGCAGACTGCTTCTCGCTAAGTCTCCGTTCGGCGGCGACGGCGCAGGCTCCGTCAGTGGATCTGTTTCTCGGCATGACGTTCAACGGACGGAAGAAGTGTATATTGCGACATGGAAGGGGATCAAAGAAAAGAGAGAAACGGGGAAAGTCTCAGCCAATGCTCCGTGCTCGAGGAAGGAGAGATGAAGGGTGAAAGAGGGGACGCAGCGGCATTTAGTTCGCACACGCTTCCCCCGCTTTGGTCCCTTCGCCTCGCCGCCCTCCGGAGCCCGATTCCGAGGCAAGATCTACTGACTGAGCTCGAAATAGGCCGCCGGAACGAGACCGATGATTCCATCCTTTTCGGCCTTCCACCAGCTCTCATCCGTCTGCTCGACGATCGCGAGGGTCGTTTCCTCCTCGAACGAAAGCTCGTCGTCCGATGCAGCAGTGTACGGGTACAGAGCTCTGGCGGGGCGGGCTGTGTATGTACGAGAACGGGTCAGCCTTTTGCAGCCAATCGCGCTCTCAGCGGGTCAACGGCGCCGTACCATGATATTCTGCGACGTAAGATTTCGGGAACCAACCGAACTTGGAGCCGTTCTGCTCGGTCGAGCCATACCACCAGTCTCCGTTGGCGTCCTTGGCAGGGTGAGCGAGCAGGACGCGGTTCTCCTCGAAGGCGAGGTCCTCCTCGCGCTGTGCCTCGTAGGGGAACAGCGAGCGCACGCGAAGAGCTACACAGCAGACACACGAGTCAGCGGTCAGTCATGAGAAGGTAATGGAGCAAAGAGGCACGCACTCTTTGTCAAGTTGACCGCGTCCAGCGGGTCTTCCGTGACGATGGCGGGAAGCGTTTCCGCCTCTGGTTCCGGCGCAGCTACGGGCTCCGGCTCGTGTACATCCTCATGGACACTCGTCGCGGCAGGCGCGACCGGCTCGAGCTCCTGCGGCGCCGGGGGAGGACTAGGCGGCGGCACGTAGTGCTGGACCGGCGGACTCGGGTCGCCGAGGACGGCACCAGCTCCGATCGGACCCGACTTGTCGACCGTCGTGGCCTTGCGGAGCTTGAGTCCGTGCTGAATCTCGCCGAGGAGGGCGCCTCGTGCAACCGGGGCAGGGGGCGATGCAGCAGCAGCAGCTGCAGGAGCCGCAGGTGCGGCAGGAGGCGGTGGCGGCGGGGGAGGCGGAGCCCCCGCCCCGTGTGCACTCGGTGCTTGAGCTACGGGCGTGGCCGCCGCAGATCGGGAAGGGGGCGTCGCCGCTTGCGACGAGCGTCCGCCACCCATGCCGAGACCCGAGAAGAGGTTTTGAGCGAGGGCGGCCTGACGAGCACGAGCAGAACCGAGCGCAGGCTCGTCGTCGCTGTCCGATTCGTCGACGTCCTTCTCGAGACTGGCAGGCGCGTCCCAGTCATCGTCGGACGAAGGAGGCGGAGGACGGAACGCAGGCTTGCTGACGGGCGGCGCAGCCGGTGCCGGAGGCGGGTGCGACGAGGCCGGAGCAGCGCTATTGGTGGAAGCAGCAGCGGCGGCAAAGAACGGGTTGGGTTTCCCTCCGGGAGTGGAGGCAGCGGGACTCGATACCCCGCCACTCTGCAAGCGGTGGAACGGATTCGTGCTGGGACTCTTTTGCGGCGATTGGACGGCGGGCGGCGACGAGACGGCGGGCGTCGGACTGATCGCGGGGACGGGGGGCGCCGGCGGAGCGACCGGAGGACTCGGAGCGGCGACAACGGGGGCTGATCGCGGCGGCGCGGGCGCAGCAAAGTCATCATCGTCACTCCCGTCGTTGTCGGCTTGCTGCGGCGGCTTGAGAGGCTCGACCGCCTTGCGAGACGGAGGCGGAGCCGGCTTCTGCCGCGAAGCTGGCGGAGGGGGAGGCAGCGGCGGCGCCGTCGTTTTCGGTTTGCTCGTCGCTTGCTGCTGCTGGAACGTCGCCTTGCTGCGAGCAAAGTTCTCTTCGGCCTCTTGCGCTTCGCGCTCGAGCTGCTCGATCCGCTTGCGGCGCTCTTCGCGTTCGCGCATGAGCTGCTGCTCACGCTCTTGCAGGGCGCGCTCCTCCGCGTCGAGTTGCTTCTCGGCCGCCTTCATCGCCTGCTGCGCGTCGGCGCTTTCAGCAGCACCCGGTGACTTGGCGTCGTCGGCCGAGCGTTCAATCTCTTGGCGGACTTTTTGCACCGTCTCGGTATCGTTGTGCGTCTCTTGCAAGGCGTGCTCGACGGCGATGCCCTTCTGGCGTTCGCGCTCGAGCTTGGCCTGACGTTCGAGTTCCTTCGCCTTGAGTTGCTCGTCCGCCTCGGCAGCTTTCCGCGCCGCTTCAGCCTTGTCAGCTTCGAGGCGCTCCTGGACCGTATGGTCGACCCCGGAGCCGTTCGGCGTAGCGGAAGGTGCAGCGACTCCGAGGGCGCGCAGACGTTCCTGCACGCGGCGTTGCGCCTCGGCACGGATGTAGGCTTGACGCTCGGCTGCCGACATCGATTTGAGGTCGGTCGAGGCCGGCGCGCCGGAAGGCGGAGGGGACGCCACTGGAGGCGGAGCTGAAGTGGGAGGAGGCGGCCGGGGAGCCTCGCTCTTGACGGGAGGAGCGGGTTTGGGCGGCGCGGGCGGCGGCGAGCGCATGTCGTCGCGGTCGTCGCCCCGACGACGATCGTCGCGATCAAACGTGCCGCGATTGTAACCGTGACGAGAGCTGCCGTGCCGGTCGTCGTCCTCAAAGTCGCGGTCGCGGTCTCGCTCGCGGTCATCGTCCGCGTCGTCGTGGCGGTGGCGGGACGAGCTACGGTACCGCTCGCGCTCGTAGCGGTCCCGCTGACGATCCGACCGATCATCGTACCTGCCAAAAGTAGCGTTCCGGTCGTCGCGCTCGAGCGCATACTTTTTCCGATCGAGGCGCTTCTCGCGCTCCTTGTCCTCGATACGCTTCTCGAGGCGAGGCAAATCTTCGTGCTCGAGGCGGAGCAGTTCGCGCTCAAACATGCGGCGCTCTTCGTCCTTGGCAGCGGTGCGGCGACCACTCCGACGATTGTCGTCCAGGTCGTCCTGGACGCGCTGGATCTTGCGGTTCAAGCGGCGCAGTTCTTCCTTGAGGTCTTCCTCCTCGTCGTCCTCTTCGCGGCCTCGCTCGGCTTCGCGCTGAGCCTCCTTCAACCGACGCTTGACATCGTCCAGCTCGGTCGAAGGCGAATCGGCCCCGCTCCCTTGCCGCGACGGACGGACGTCGTCTCGGTTCAGGTGGCGCGAAGAGCTCTTGTAGACCGGAGTCGCGTCGTCGTCGTTGCGGTACACGGTCGCGTCCTTGCGCGTACCGGCACCGGGAGCCGACGAGTCGTTGAACGAGCGCAACTTGGCGCGCGATTGCGGTCCGTCCGCGAGGTCGGTCTGGTTCGTCGCGCGCCGGTTCGTGTCGTTCTTGAGGAGTGAGGTGAGAAAGTTGGCCGAGTCTTCGAGATCGCGCGCAGAGGGAGGGGCCATCTCGGCGGGCAAAGTGGCCGGGATCGGGTTCCCGTTGAGGCCTGGCGCGCGGGCAAGCAGTCAGAACAAAAGCGAATCCCTTTCAACGTTCCGAGAAAAGGGGACGCACGCCGATAGATGAGCCCCATCGCAACGTGGAACTCGTCAATGTTGAGCTTGCCGCGGTCGTTGACGTCGGCGAGGTTCCTGCGCCGGGCCAAGGTTGAACACGGGTTAGAAGCAGCAAAGGGGGGCAAGTCCGATGGGAGGAAGATGCTCACCAGATGGCCATGAGCTCGTCGGTGCCAAGTCCGGCTTGGCCAAAGACCTCCTTTGCCATGCTGCCGGGCAAGAAACCGCTGCCCTGCTGGTCCCACGCGCGAAAGATCTGGTCGTACCGCTTCTTTTCTTCCGGGGTGAGTTTCCACGGGATCGGGACGCTTGCTTGACCGAGTTGAGCCTGGTTGTTTTGCTGGAATTGCTGCTGCAGTGAGAGCTGTTGCTGCTGCTGCGGAGGAGGTTGGAAGCCTGTCCGTTGCGGCGCCAGCTGTTGTTGTTGTTGGGCGGCAAACTGCATCTGGCCGGGTTGCATGTACGCCGACGGCTGGATCCCCTGCGCGGGCATGAAGGTGTTGAGGAACTGAGCCTGGACGCCTGCGCCGAGGCCGCTCGAGTTGAATCCGGTCGCCTGCGGTCGCAACGGCTGCGGTGGTGGCTGCTGTTGCTGTTGGAAGCCCGTGTTGATCGGCCTCTGCATCGGCGCTTGCTGCTGCCCTGCGAATCCGGTCGGCTGCATCTGCATCGGCATCTGTTGCTGCTGCTGCTGCTGCTGTGGTCGCTGCTGCTGCATTCCCATAAAGCCAGTCGGCTGAGGCTGCCGAGGGCAGGGCAGAGTGGGGGTCAGTCCCTCCTCGCTGCTCTCGCACAGTCACGCGGGCCTGGGAGGGGGTGTATTCACCTGCATAGACATCTGGGGCTGGAACCCAGTCCTCTGAGCCTGCTCGCGCGGTGTGAGCGCGTGAGACGGTTGGGTGGTGACGCGGTGGGAACTCGACGACACACCTGCATCGGCATCTGCTGCATTTGGGGCAGGTAGCCCGTAGGCTGCGGCTGCATGAACCCCTGAGGCTGGCCGTAGCCGCCCTGGTACGGCTGGTTCATCCAGCTCATCGTGTCGGAGAGAGGACAAGAAGACAACTCGCGACTCTGACGCTTCACGTTGGCCGAACTCGGCTTGCCCTCTCTCTATACGCGCTCTTTCTCACATTTTACTCTGTCCTCGCGCTACTACCAGTCGACTTCCAGATTCTACGAACCACGATGAGCTCCTCCGGCACTCTCCTTGCTCTACCCGACAGCCGGAAACCCGCAGCCGCCCCCTTGCTCCTGCTCACCCCGGTCAATTCTGACCACCGACTGCTATATGCTCAACGAGACGCCCCTCACTCTCACCTTGCTGTTCCGCCCTTCCACTCTCAGGCTACGGATCGCCCGAGTCACTGAGTGCATGGATGATTTGCCACCCGCTCTCGCCGCTTCCAGTTCTACGGAATCTGCGCTCGACCCCAGTCTCCACGGACGCTCCGACAAGACACGCTGGATCGCCACAAAGTCACCCGACCCAGTCAGGTGGGACGAGACTCGCTCTTCTGCTCGCCTCTCGAACCCAACCTGACGAACGGACAGCCCGTCACGAAGCCGGCGCCCTCCTCATGACAGCTTCGGCGGCGGTCCGGCTGAAGGGCGATGAACGTTTGCTGGCTCGCCATTCCCATCGAAACAGTTCATTCGACTTGGTCCGAGGTCGATCGTGAGGGTCTGTGGCAGCTTTGCAGGCCGAATTCGCCGTTCTCAACAGGAGCGAATCGCCCTCTGGCTACGCTGTCCCGCTACACCAGGGACGACCACTGACTCTTGCAACTCGGCTTTCGAGACAAGCCAAGTTCCGAGCTGGATCACGACGCCTTGCTTGTCGCTTTCTATCCTTTTCAGGTGGTCCCAAAACTTGGAACGCTCTCGTGAGCGCGTGAGCCGAGCCCTTGCCTCCTGTGGACTCGATATAGTTGCGAAATGTTTTCCGCCATGTGGGCGAGTTGGCCGTGACGGTGTAGCTCGCCACCCGCCTCTTCCTAGGCCTCTGACCACCTCGCGGAATACGTTAGCATTAAGCTTTCGATTCCTGGACGTTGGACTGTAACTTAGCCGAACGGCATTGTGATACCGCACAGGCATTGCTCGGCGTCCGCCGAGATGTCTCCGTGTTCTCACGAAGAGTTGCGTATGCATATGGACCAGCGTATATGTATGTACGTACGCATAGGAGGATTCCTGGAAAAAGGAGGGCCCCCCCTCGAACTGTTTCTGCCACGTAACCACTTGGAGCTCCAGATTGAAGGGGGCAAAAAAGGACCCCCTCGCGTGGAGAAAAGGGTTTTGGACGCACCTGGCTCGCCGCAGCTCCGCGCGTGTTTGTGGGTCCACCATAACACTCCTCCGGCTGGACCGTAGCTGCTTGCACGTTAATCAGGTCACACACACGACAAGTCCGTTCCTATACCCCCAACCCTCGGCCCCAGGAGCCCGCGTGCACAGGCCGCCGCCGCGTCGTCTCTCGGTCAACTTTGCGCATCTCTCGGCTCGAGACAGTTCGACACCCGCAACACCACCTAGGCCGGCGTGATGCGCAGTTCCAGCGTGCCTCTCGTAGCCTACCTGGTGCTCTGTGCGCACCTCGCCCTCGCCCAGGAGCAGCGAGACGAGGATCACATCGCCGCGCCGCCGCAACGGCTCCGCCGACTCGGGTACGCCGCCGCTGCCGCCGCTCCCGCGCAGAGGCGCGCACGCGGGTTCGGACAAGCTGCTACTGCTGCTGCTGCAGGGACTCTGGATGCACAGGAACTCGAACGGCGGCAACTGGGTGCGTCCTTGTTCGCTCAGTCCCCTCCTTCCTTCTCTTTCCCCCTGTCGCATGCCAGTCCTCGGCGCGTTCTCACGCTCGCCATATGAGGCTCGGACTGGCTCGGAGTCGCGTGCAGCCAGACGAGACAGCTCAAAGACGCGTAGCTGACGCGCACGTAATCCTCTCCCCCGCACCGGAACAGACATCGCTGCAGCCTTGGCGGAACAAATTGCCGGAGATGTCGGCTTGCCCGAGAGCACCAACGCGACCACAACGACGACCACGGCGACAGCCTCGGCGACAGCCTCGGCGACACGGAAACCGTGGTACTGGGACGCACTCGCAGCTGCAGCGTCAGGGTCGGGCAGCGTGACGGCGTCAGACTCGGTTGCCTCGGCCTCAGGGACCACCACCACGTCGGAGAGCAGTTCTTCTTCATCGGACGCCTCTTCATCCTCGACAAGGTCGACTGCGAGCTCCTCGTCGACCTCGTCATCAGAGACCGCCAGCTCGACGAGCGCGTCTCCGTCGAGCTCCTCATCCACGTCGACCGAGACCTCGACTTCCACTTCCACTTCCACTCCTTACTCGTCGTCACTGGCGCCGAGCAGCTCGTCGTCGTCGTCGTCCATTGATTATACAACGTACCCCTCATCAACGTCGTCGAGCACAACGGCGACGACGAGTAGCAGCAGCAGCGCGTCCAACTCGCCCACTGCTTCCGCCTCGAGCTCTACCGCCAGCCCGTCCGCTTCCACGTCGTCGTCGTCCTCGCCGTCACCGGCGACGGCAATCAGTTCGGCGACGACCACGACTGCTGCCTCGACAGCTGCTACATCCTCGAGCTCGTCTGCTTCGACTTCGACCGCCGCCCCGAGTTCGGCCACGAGTTCGGCGCAGGCGGCTGCTCAGGCGCAGAGTTCGGCAAGCACGACTACTTCGGACAGCTATGGTGGCATTCTCTCGCAGCTCGGTAAGTGTGCACCGCGGAGACACCGATCATCCGTATCCCGTCGTTGACGATTCCCTCTTCGTTCCCACCCTGCAGGCGGCTTGATCCCCAACTCGTCAACGGCGACGGTCTCGACCTCGTCCACCTCAAGCGTCGGAACGGTCGCCAGCTCCACCGTGCCTGAGCCGACCGCTGCAAGCAGCACCGTTGCCGCTCCGAGCTCGTCATCGACGGAGGGTGCTGCCCCAGTCGTCATTGGCGCCTCCTCGTCGCTCGCATCCAGCACGCTCGCCCCTGCGGATCCGACCGCCTCGGCCACGTCAGCGACTGCGTCCCCTGTCGCATCGGGCACCGAGTCGGTCATCGGCAGTGTCGCTTCGTTCACCACGAGCACCACCCAGAACGACAGGAAGCCCTGGGTCAGTCGGTTGTCTGAAAGTTCGGCAACCGCCGCCGCCGCCGTCCCCACCGCAACGAGTGCCACCACGACTCAGGCGGCGAGTCCGGTGGCTGCTCCTAGCAGCACCGAGACAATTCACGTCAGCGTCGTCTCGACGGTGAGCGACGGCTTCGTCGCCTCGGCTGTTGGCGATGAGACTAGCACCTCTTCGACTTTGGTTCTGGCCGGAACTGCGTCGGCGACGACTCAGCCACCGCCGCCCACTCCGAGTGCGGCGCCCGCGGCGAGTTCAACCGAGGGCTCGATCGACCCCGTCACGAGCGTCGTCTCGAATGTCACTGCCGGAGAACCGGTGTCGATCTCGGTCTCTTCGACGGTGTCGGAGACGCTTCCTCCAACGACCGTTAATGCGACCGAGGTTCCGGCCGCTCGACCTGTACCCACGAGCTCAGGAGTGTCGGGAGAAGCCGTCTTGTCGTCCTTATCCTCCTCGTCGACGCTGTCGGCCAAGCTTCCGACCGGTTCAGCGCCTCCTCCCGCTTCTGCCTCATCCAGCGTGTTGACCGGATCGGTCTCGGCGAGCGCAAACCCGACGCCCATCAACGGCTCGAGTGCTTTGCCCGTCGTCACGTCCGCTTTGGACACTTCGAGCGGCAGCGACCAGGCCTCGGCGATCCCGAGTGTGAGCGCGTCCCGGACGATCTCGTCTGGAGCGCCTTCCGCTGGCGTTAGCTCGACTTCCCAAGTCGAGACTCCGTCTCGCAACGTGACGGTTTCGTCGGAAGGACCCGCTTCGACCGGCAGTGCACAGGTGGTCGGTTCCGTGACGGCTTCGCCGCCTGTTTCGACCGGGTTGGTCAACGGCACGGCGAGCGTCACCTCGGCCGCCAGCTACGCGTCGTCGGCGAGCGCCGGCAACACCAACTCGAGCGCGTCGTGGACTGCGTCGAGCGTCTCGTCGTCGGCCTCGAGCACCAGCAGCGACCCGTACGCCTGGGTTCCGACCTCGACATTGATGGTCAACAAGGCGTCCTCCTCGTCATCGTCCTCGTCGTCATCCTCGTCCACTGGCTCCTCGTCGGACTCGACTACGACGGCGGCGCCGACCGCCTCTCCTTCGCAGGGTGTTTCGACCTCGATGGTTTCGGGATCGCCCTCGGTCACCATTACCTCTCAAGCTTCCTTCCCGACCGACTTGCCCGCGCGGATCGTCCCCGACGATAGCACCAGCAGTTCGGCCGCCGTTGCGCAGGCGACGGCGGGTGCGATGCAGATGGCTGCGAGCACCGTTCCGATGACGACGATCTCGATCCTGCTCGACAACTCGCTCCCGTGGGAGTGGGTCGTCGACAACTCGGACGCCTCGGGTCAGATTTTCTACGGCGTCCCGATCGTCGTCACCAACGCGCTCAACATCTCGTTGAGCTCGATCAAGACAGTCGCGTTGCAGGCGTACCAGACGACCAACTCGACGGGAGGGAGCGAGATTCTCACCGTCTACCTCGGTCAACTCCCGACGACGCACGTTGACGCGCTCAGCGCTATGCTGCAGACGCCGACTTCGCCCATCTATGACCAGCCGGGCTTGCCGGGCCAGCTCGCGCAAACTTTCGTCCCGAGCTTCTCGGTCAAGTCGTTCGCCTCCGAAAAGTCGGCCAGCTCGTCCAACTCGGGGGCCTCTTCGGGCTCCCTCGGCGACGGTAGCTCGGACGACTCGGGCTCGGGCGGGGGACCCGCGAAATCGACCAAGATCATCATCGCCGTCGTCGTTACCGGCGGTGTCATCCTGATCGCGATCGCAGGCTACTTTGCCTGGCGCGCGACTCGCACCGGCGCCGTCAAGCTCAGCTCGCCGCGCGTCTCTGCTCAGCGTGACTTTGGCGGATCGGGCGAGATGTCGCAGTCGGGCGGCGGCGGCGGACTCCGCAGCTTCTACCTCGGCGGTAGCCCGACCGGCTCGCCGTACGGCACGTGGCGGAGTGGCGGTGGCGGCAACTCTTTTGGCCGTCGGGACTCGATCTCGACCACCTCGACTGCCTCGACCGCGTCTGGCTCGTACGGCTCGCGATCTGGTTCTGGCGGGTCCGCCGCCGCCGACGATCGCCGCTCGTCGTGGTGGCGCTTCTCGGACCACTCGTCGTCGAACGGAGGTGGTGGTGGTGGTCACTCATCGAGCTCGGGAGCCGGGTTCGGCGGCGGGCCTGGGCAGGTCGGTCTCGCGCTCGGAGGAGGCGACACGCACCGTGAAGGCCCGCGGCGCGTGCAGATCATGAGGGGCCCGAATGGCTCGGTGGCGCCTGGCATCATCGGAAGGTAAGAGCCGAGACCTCGCTGTGCTCTTTTCGAGAGCTTACTCGATTGCTGACTTTGTCGTTTTTTTTCTCACGCCAAACAGGCCTGTCGCACAGAGCAATTCGCTCATGCTCTAGTCGCTTTTTGCTCTGATGATCGCCTCCACGCTTCGCCTCTCGCACAGTACCCTGCTCCCCCCATTGTCGTTACCAGTCTTGTCCCTCGCATTCAGCAATACCCTCCCGGGCCCCCTACCGGCCCACCCTCGGAACTCGAATATACCCCTCGGCAAAGAAGAGGCGCGCATTTACGGCGCCTCCTGTCTGCGCCATCTTCAAGGACACTCCATGCGCTTTCTCCCCCCCACTCACTGCGGTCCAGTATTCCCGATCGTATCTGCTTCCCTTCCATGTGCCCTTGCCGCTCTACAGGCCCACGCGTTCTTTCCACTTTCCCTTCGCGATGACCTGGCGCCCTTCTTTCTTTTCCGTCTTCCTCTCTACACTCTGTCCACACTACCTACCTCATCAAGTCGGGTCTCGCCGCGCAGCTGGTCCTGCTCGGCCCCGACCTTGCCAACTCTCTTCTCCTTGTTCATTCGTAAAGCTCTCCCCCATCAAATATTTTCCACCTACGTCGTCGTCGTTGTCATTTCTTCTTCCTTTCTTTTCTGTGAGACGTAGGAGTGCATCACAGTGTGATTGAGCGAGCAGAGAGCTATAATCGCGAGTATACGTGCGTCTTCCTGGCGATTCGACTCGGAGTGACGACTTTGGGCTTGTCCCCACTTCCAAGTTTGCCTCTGGATCGCCGACCTTACACGCACAGCCTGCAGCACAGCGCCGAGGAAGGGCAGCCAGGCCAAGCAGATCGCCTTTCGCTCTCTTTTCGACTCTCCAAGCTCCCAACCAAAGCCGTGCGTTTGTGCTCCAACTCGTCGACTCGGTCGTCATTGCGAGCGATCCATCTTCGGCGTCACTTGACCCGCTCGCTGACCCGCTAAAGCATACAGGCAAACAAAGTCAGTGGACTAGATATCCACAATGGGCGGACCGTCGTACCCGTACCGCGGACGGGCGATCATGAAGTACAAACCGCCGCCGCAACCTGGTCACTCGGCGGAACAGACAGCGCAGCAATTTGCGTTCGCAAAGGGCGACACAATCACCGTCACCGGTCAAGCAGACGACGAAGGCGACTGGCTTGAAGGCGAAAAGGACGGCATCCAGGGCGTCTTCCCCGCCGGCTTTGTCGAACCCCTCGAGGAAGAAGAAACCGCGTCTTCGGCGGACGCTGTCGCCGACCGCGGAACTGCTGCCTCGGCACCGCCCGCTGCTCATGCAGCTCCGTCCGCTCCTTCGACGGTCGAGGCGACTCCTTCCGACCCGACCAACGTTATCGAAGCGCAGCAGGACTCGGCGCCGGTTTCTCCGCCCAAGCAAGAGACGACGCTCCGCGAGCCAGAGTCCGCCGTCGAAAAGCCAACGCTCGCAGACGTGACGCCCAAGTCTGCCGAGCCTACGCACGAGAATGCTGCGGCCGCGCCTACATCCCCGAGCAAAGCCACAGCGGCGGGGGAATCGGACGGTACGACGACCAAGGCGCATCCGCCTCCTCCCGCTAGGAAGCCCAACGCCCTCGCGTCCCGCATTGCCGCCTTCAACGCAGCAGCTTCGGCTCAGGCCGCAGAGCCCCCCGTTCCTCGACCCAAGCCGAAGCAGTGGCGGCCCCCCACGGTGGCGGCGGCCGTTCCGGCGCTTGCGCAGCCGAAAAGTGCCACGAGTCCCAAGTCGCCTACTCTCGACTTGCCTGCTGCCCATATCACCACTGAGGCGCGCTCGCCGACCGCGCACACCCCCTCCGACGGCCGCGAAGAGCACGCGGCTGGTGCGGAACATCGCGAGTTCTCTGCCGAAGATGCTCAGGAGTCAATCTCGCGCGGCGGCGGCAGTCTCCGGGACCGAATCAAGGCGCTTCAAGGAGGAGGCGCGGGCGGCTTGGGTGCGCGAGTCGACCCGAGCGCGAAGCCGTGGAAGAAGCACGCAAATACGGACGAGTCGGTCGCTGCCGAGTCTTCCGCTCCCACGACAGCAACCGAAGCCGACGCAATCGAATCCATCGAACCGATCAATCTTCAACACCCGGAGGAGAACCTGCGCGACGCGGTCGTGCTCGACTCGCCGCCGGCGATTGAACACCGGACGGCCGAAGAACCTCAGAGCGACATTCCGGGTTTCGAGCCCGCAGAAGAGGACGACGACGACGAAGCGAGTGCGCCGTCCGCTACAGTTGCCCGCGCAGACGACACGTCCGAGCCTACCCAGTCGATGGCAGCCACCTCGGCCACCGAGTCGGCCACCTCGTCGCCGGACAAGTCCGCCGATGCCACGGGAGGTCAGCGAGTCGGCTTGCCGATGCCGGCGCTGCCGAAGCGCGCTGCTGGTCCCCGTGCCCGGAAAGCCAAGTCGCCAGCGGCGGCGGTTCCCGCTTCGGCGAATCCGATGGAGAACGTCGCTACCTCGTCGGACGCCCCTGCCGCTGCCACCTCTGCCGCCGAGGGAAGCAGCGCCGGCGCAGAGAAAGAGACCACTCTTCCTCAAGGTGACGTCCTCACCTCCATGGGCGGCACCAGCAAGCTCCTGGCTGCTGACGACGACGATGACGACGAGACGGAACGCTCAAAGGTTCCGGTCGACGATGACGACTTTGAGACGCCCGCTGCTCCGCCCGCTGCTCCGCCCGCTGCTCCGACCTCGCGGTCGCCGGTCCCGCCGACTCAACGCTCTTTCGACGAGCCTCACTTGGAGGAAGGCGAAGAGGAGATCAACGTTGCGCAATACAATCCGCGCACCGACGATGTTCCGCAGCGCACCATCGCTGAGGAAGCGGTCGATGCTCTCCCGTCGACTGACGAGCCGGCTGTCGAAGAAGCGGCACCCCTCTCGCCCACAGCGGGTCGACCACCTCTTCCTCCGCCCTTTGTCCGTCAAGTAACGGAACAGAACGAGGACGCCGATGCTGCCGCCAAAACGGACGTCGACGACGGAGCGCCCAAGGTACCCCCGGCGCGTCAGCCGCCGATCCCTACGCACCAGCCCCCTCCCGGCCAGGAAAGCATCACCACTGCAGCCGAAGACGCTTACCTCAACAAGATGCCGGATATCCTCACGCCGCCGGAGGAAGCCGCCGACGAGTCGACCGCTGCGCCCGAACTCAATGCGCCGACGACGGAGACGATCGCTCAGACTCGGCACGAAGCGGGTCATCATCCGGCCGAGATGGCGCAGCCGACGTTTGGCAAGATGGAAGGAACTGCGACTCCGGCAGTCGAACGGAGTCCGCCTCTCCTCGCGCAGCGCAACGTAGCCGGAATTTCCGGGCTGCTCGCGCAACCGCCCTCGCACCACGAAGAAAGCGAGCAAGCTGGTGGAGCCGCCGAGGCAGGCGGCGATGGCGACGAGGAGGAGGAAGAAGAGGAGGAAGATCCCGAGATCGCTCGTCGTCGCGCTCTTGCTGCTCGCATGGCCAAACTCGGCGGTCGTGGCCCGCTCATGGGCGGTCCGATGCTTGGCTTTGGCGGTCTTCCTCCGAAAAAGCCGGCAAAGAAGAAGTCGACCGCCGAGAGCGCGGACGCTGCTGCAGAAGCACCCGTGCCTCGTATCGAATCGCAAGGTACGCCGCGGCGCGACCTTTTCGTTTTGTTTTCTGTCCCAAGGTACTGATACGATCTTATGGCCGCAGTCATCGATCCGGGGTCGGATTCCGGTCACACGACTCCGGACCACCCGCCTCGTCGCGTTGGTGGCCCACCGATCGGCGGCTTTGCCCTTCCCGGCATCGCAACGGCGCGCCCGCCTCAAGAACATGAGGAACCACCTCAGCAGCAGGAAGTCGAGTGTCCCGCGGAGCCGCCCAAGCTCGACAAGAATGACAAGATCGCGCTTTCGGGTGACGAACTCGCGTCCCGCTCCGCCGCTGCGACCGACAAGGCGTTTGTGATCGCCGACGAGAAGCGTGAAGCGGAGGCTGGCGAGGAAGACGCAACTGTCGAAGCTGAAGCTCCTCAGGAAGAAGAAGCTGCGGAAGAGGAGGCAGACGCTCCTCCGCCTCGACCGGCGACGCGTCCCCCGACCGTGCCACCGACGCGATCCGTCCCGCCGCCCGTCGATCAGCACGTCGAAGACTCGGAGGAAGCGGCCGAGTCGCAACCCGCGTACATCGGAGAGCAGGACCAACACTCTGCCGAGCCGGAATCATACGCGCAGGTGGACGACGAGCCAGAGGAGCAGGAGGAAGGTAGCGAGCAAGCCGCCGCCGAGGAGGACGACGACGACATGCCGCCGCCACCTCCTCCCCCTCGGCCTGCCGGTGGACATCAAGCTTCGATGCCGCTGTCCGAACCCGAAGTCCCTACCTCTCCGCCACTGCGAGCGATTCCTGCCACTCCGCCCACGCATCCCGCGCCTCCGCCTCCGGAAATCGCGGCTCTCGAGCGTTCGGCTACGTTGTCTTCCCAGCGTTCGGTTTCGACGTCCGGCGGCGCTGCGAGCTTAGGGGGTGCAGTATCCCCGCGCCAATCGGTCGACGTGCAGTTTAGTCCGGCTCGCATGCAGGGCGGTTCTGCCCTCCCGGGCGCGTTCCTGGCCAAGGATCTTGATCTCGACACTGCGTTGCCCTGGTGGAGGACGCCCGGAGGCGTTCCTCGCTCGCTCCAAGGTCGGTTCGACATCTTTGTCGACGCGAGCGAGAAGTCGATCTCGGAGCGCGGCACCATCGAGAAGGAGTACGTCGAATACGATTGCCCCTTCGAGACCTTCCGAGTTGACCCTTCTGTCCTCCCGCCAGGATCGAAGTCATCTACTCTGACTATTCCAAGACTCTGATCACGGTCTCTTACGCTGCCGACGACCCCGCCGAGGTGTCGACGGCCGTCTCGCAAGTGCATTTCCCGCCGGCGATGAAGCCGGACCTCGACGCACTCTTGCAATGGTCGGCTTCGCTTGGCGCTCAGATGTTTGCTGCGGCGCACACCAAGATGAGCGACAAGTCGGCGCGCGGGTTGAGCGACTACGACTTGCTCCGGTTCTGCTTCGGACGGGCGACCGATCCGCTCTTGCCGGTCGGGACCACGTTCGGCGTCAAGGTGTACGAGGCGACGGTTGAACACGGGCAGAAGCACCCCATGGTCGGGGAGGACGACGAGCCGCGCGCCGGTGACGGTGAGCTTGCCGCTCTTTTTGCCCGCTCTCCGTTTTGCGCTCCATTTGACTGACGATGGCTTGGCTTTTCATGCAGTCGTCTCGATCTATGCCAAGTTCAAGCACAACTTGTCGACCAAGACTGTTGGCTCTGAAGCGCACGGTCCTCACCTCGGCATCGTCGCCGCCTGGGAACCGAAAAAGGGCAAGCTCAAAGTCATCGAGGTCGAAGGCAAGAACGGATCGGTCGACGAGAACTCGTACCGCGTCGACGAGATGCGCGCGGGGTCACTCATCGTGTACCGAGTCGCACCGCGCGACTTTATAGTCTAGGTTCGGGCAATCTCTCAAGACGGATTCCGCTTCTCTTCTTCATACCTGTTTCTGTTTCAAGCTGTACCTACTTGCGCTGTTCTTGGTAATCGCATCCTTTGTCCCCGTCCCGTCTCGTCGCCAACTTCGCCTTGCAGAGTGCCCTGAGTCTGTGCCGCCCAATCCAACCACGCATACGGAGGGGAGAGCTCTTGTACTGGGACCACTTCCCCCGGCTCTCTGTGATTTTGCACATCCGGATAGGTGTGATTCCTGCGGTTCTTGAGAAGACCTTTTTGCCACAAAACAGGCCGGAGCCCAACGGAGTCCTTGCAAGGTTGCGAGGCCCTTGAGCGGTCGATCTGCGCGCGCAAGTCCGCCGCTCTGGACAAACGCGCGAATCGCCCTCCGGACTGACAAGGAGCGGACCATGGAAGTCTCTGCCGGACTGTAATCTATCGAAGCCGAGAACGCTTGCGATGCGTGGCCACTGGAATGTCGGGCGGGCGAGCGAGCGATCGAGAGCGTGGCGCGAGTTGCGCGTGTCAAACGAGCGAGCGATCGGCGCGATGGCCGATCTCCATTGTGATCCAGACTGAGTTCGGCTCCTGCAGTGACGATCGGCAGTTTTGCTTCAGCGTCGCATGGAAAACAAGGAACGCAGTCATCGAGCACATCCTCGCCATTCCGCCTACAGCTGCTAGACACCGTCAGGCCACCCAGAGCGGCCTCGCACGCATAGCTAGAACCCAGTGCGCCCTCCCCGCGCAAGAATCGACGAGAAGCACGCCCTCGGCCTGGCACACGACGTCTCCGAAATCCGCTTTCACTCCGCCGTCATCCTCGTCGCCGTACTCCAACTACGCCGAGCGGATCCTCGGAAGGGTGCAGGGCTAAACGGAACTAGCTGTTGGATCTGATAAGTGGTGCGTACGTTCCGTCGGAGCCCTGCGATCTCGCGAGCTAACGCCCTTACCCCGATAGAACTGCCTGGCAAACACCAACTCGACCCTTTGTACCGCTCTCGCATGGTCCGGAAGTCCAATAACTTCTGATCGAACACCATGTCGTTCCAATCGGAACACCCGACTCGTCCGCCTGACCGTCTGCGACATGTCAACTCGGACGACGATGCGCAAGAGTGCTCCTCCTCGCCCGGCGGAACAAGGTCTGCATCTCTACATCGGGAGCCGCTTGGCCAAGCTGCCGCGATCGACATCAGCACTCAACTTGAACGTGTCGATCCGCGTCCGAACCGGCCCGCTCAAGACCCCGCAGAGGCGAATTCGCATCTCGCGCGTGCGTTCATTTCCCACCCGCACAAAGGCGCGGATTCTCGGCCTCTCCGAGGGCCTACTGCCGTTCGCGTATTTGATTGCTTACTCATCGCTCATTGTCTTCACAGTGGAGCCAAGCATACCAGATTCCGACTCGAACATTCCTAAATCTCCGATCTCCAAGTCCCGCTTCGCCACCTCGACGTCCGGGACCCAGCCCTCGCTACCCGCGCACGCCGATCGACACGAACCTCCATCGACCGTCGCTGGTACACCTTCCTCTCCAACGCAGACCCCGCGTATGCGGCGGGTACCGAGACAGTCTCCCAACGCGAGGAACGAACGGCCTGCACCGTCCACCCTGGCATCGTCTCGCTTTGCCGCCGCCAACCTCGGCTCAGGCTCTCACCCGGCTGCGTCGTCGACGCTGTCGTCCTCCTCGGCGGCACAGCGGTCACTACGAAGACGATCATCCATGCCGTCTGTCGCCAGTCGGCGGGTCCGAGCCTCTTCGCTCGAAGCTCCGTCGACGTCGGTTGCGACGTCGATGTCGGGCCCGAATCGCGGAATCGGAGCCTCTTCCGGATCGGGACCATCTCGGCGCGACCCCGACGAGCACTGGCTGTCCGAGGACGAAGCGGCAGATACGGTGCGGTCCGCGAACCGCTTGCGGCAGCCGCTGAGACGGAGACGGAGCGGCAGCGACGACGGATCCGATGCGGGCGAAGGTGGTCGCAAAGTCCTGCATGCCACGGACCTGGGGATCGACTCGGTGCCGGGACAGAAGATCCATCACCGACCCGCGAAGCATTTCAACCTCGCGGCCGACGCGACCGGAGAACCGGACGCCGTCGTCGGTCCGGCGTTGACGGAGCTCGTCCCGCGACTCGCCAAGATCCTGACCTGCCCGTCCTGCCACCGTCTTTTCACCGACCCGGCCACGCTCGCTTGCGGCCATTCGAGATGTCTGCACTGCGCGCCGATGCCGGCCGAGCACGGTGAAGACGCGGCTTTGCATTTCGCTGTGCCTCCGCTCGCAGAGACGATGTTTTATCCTCTCGAGGCGCCTCAACAACCTCCACAACTGGCCGCGCCGGCGTTCTCGGGCGTCCCGAGTCCTCTGCCGTCGCCGGCGATCGCCGCGCACCTCAACGCCGGAACGCTGTACCGCACGCTCTCTTCGACGTCGATCGCCTCGACCCCGTCCGTCGCTTCTGTCGCACACTCGGTCGCCCCCGAAACGTCCGCGCAATCGCTACCGATACTCTGCGCGGATCCGGATTGCAACTACAACTTTTCGCACTTGATTGTCCGACATCGACCTTTACGGATCGACTACACGCTGCGGAAACTCGTCGACATTCTTCGTCGAGCTGTATTCGGCATTGACGAGTACGTCGCGGCCGTCGAGAGTCGTTCCGCCAAGGAGCAACACGGCGAAGTGTTGACGCCGTTGTTCTCGAGCGTCCGGCTCGGGAGCGAAGTCCCGATGGAGCTCTCGACTGGCCTGGTCGTCAACAAGGACCACTCGGCGTCTCCTGAACCCGGTGTGATCACTCGAGGCGACAGTGGCAGCAGCGGCGGCGGCGAGGACGAGCCCATCGTCGAGGATGAGAGCAAGCGGGCGCGAAAATCGACCGGAACCTGGCGATCGAGTAAAAAGTCGCGGCCCGTTCTCGACTTGGACGATTCGTACATGACACCGGCAGAGTCTGCGTCCAAACAGACACATTCTTCTTCGTCGTCGTCGTCGACCTTGCCGCACCTCGCGCTCATCTCGCCGAGTCTCGTCTCCGACCTGCAGGCGGAATGCGAATGCCAGGTGTGCTTTCAGCTCTTCCACGAGCCGGTCACGTCGCCCTGCGGTCATTCGTTCTGCCGAGGTTGTCTCGCTCGAGCGTACGATCACTCGGACAAGTGCCCCCTCTGCCGAGCGGATCTGCCGCCCCTCGCCTACTTCAGGTGGCAACGCTCGAGCGCCAATCTGGACGCGATCATGACGACGGCGATGCCGAAGCTGGCAGCCGAGCGAGTGGCCGCGGTCAAGGAGGACGAACGCGCGCTCTTGGCGCAGGTTCCGATCTTTATCTGCACGTCGGCCTGGCCGGGCATCAAGTGTTTCCTGCACATCTTCGAGCCACGGTACCGCCTCATGATCCGACGCGTACTCGAGACCCCTGACCGCTCGTTCGGAATGCTCCTTCCCGTGCGGAACGCGAGCACACCCGATGTCGTCAACGAGTACGGCACGATGCTCCGGATCACGAGCTGCCAGATGCTCGAAGACGGTCGGCTCATCCTCGAAACGATCGGAACGTACCGGTTCCGCTTGCTCGAGCGGACGATGGTCGACGGATACAACGTCGGGCGGGTCGAGCGCGTCGACGACGTCTCGCCGGAGCAGGAGGCCGAACTCGAAGCCGCGGCCCTCGCTCACAACGACTCGCCCGAGTTTCAAGAAGCGTGGTCGCAACCGGATGATCCCGCCACGGCACCGACGATCGGCGGAGCGCGACCGGCTCGTCCTCCCATGACCGGCAACGTCGAACTCTCGATCGACCAGCTCATGGAGATCTGTCTCGACTTTATCCGTACTCTGCGCGCTCAGTCGGCGCCTTGGATCATTGAACGGCTCAATCGCACAGGTTCGTCATTCTGCTTTTGACGTGGTGTCGTTTGCTGGCAGCTCGACTGATCAATCAATGTACGCTCCGCAGTGGGCGAGATGCCGACCAACCCTCACGACTTCAGCTGGTTTGCGGCTGAAGTTTTCCCCGTCGAGGACCACGTCAAAGTCGTGCTTCTTCAGTGCGTCGTTCTCCGACAGGCTTCTTCCTCACCCCGTATGTCGCTGACGCGAGTTGTCGTTTCCGCAGGATCACCAGCGTTCGCGAGCGACTCCGCCTCATTGTCTTCTGGATCGAGCAATTCCGTTCCTCCTGGTGGTACACGCGTGGATGTGAGTACTATCGTTGGTTCTGCTTATCAACAAAAGCTAATGCAGTTTTTCGAGCAGGCAACATTGCCTAACTCGCCGTTCGCCTCCTGGCCTTCCTGTTCTCTTTCCTCTCTCCCCTCTTCTGCTCTCTACCTCTGTTCCTTCGTTAGATTACGCAACATCACTATTATTTCCTCCTCCTCCCCATTCTGTAGCCGATACCACGAGACACGCTCTTTCCCGCCTGTCCTTAGTTCTCCCTGTCGTTCCAACCCCACGGGTCGCAACCCTCTCGCAATGATTTCTGTTGATTTGAATCGCTGCCAAATCAAGGACGAGGCAAGAGACAATGTGAAGGAATATGATACAATACAAGTGACGCGAAAGGGAGGGAGCAATGGGGTTCAAACTACGTCGTCTTCAGGTTCTTCGCCGAAACCGGCTCCTGTTCAAGCGCGATGGTCTCGCGGGATCCTGCATACGACGGCGCCTTGTCGATAGAAGGTACAGGGGATCGATCCGCCAGAGGAAGACCAGGTTCCGGAGCCTCGTCGTCGCTGCGTTGTGGCGGCGCGAGATCCCAGTGATATCTTCGCCGAAACCAAACGAGGGCGTACGCGAGTCCGAGCAATACGGGAACTCTGTGTATCAGAACATGTCATCAGATCGTGATTTCGAAAGGACATGCTGACCGGGCGCATGGTCGGAAAGACGTACTCGATGAGAGGTCCGACCGTTGTGGCGAGCGCCTGCGGGGAGTTGGCACCCCATGTCGCAACAGCGACAGCCGTGGATAGTTCAAAATTGTTCGATGCAGCTGTAAATGCTTGCGTTGTCGCTCTTGGGTATGAGACGCCGAAGTGGCGACAAAGGAAAAGGATTCCGAAGAACATCACGGGGAAGTAGACGAGCAAAGGTGCCGCGGCGCGCAGTACGTCCGTGATCGATTCGACGACATGGTGACCTTGCGCGGCGAAAATGATGAGTGTCATAAAGAGGAGGGCGATGAGAGAGAGCGGAGCGATGGCCGGCAAGAACTTGCGCTCGAAGAATGTCTGCGCGCGAATGACGATGAAAAAGCCCCGGGTGACCATTGCGGCGCCGAAAGGGATACCTGATGCACGCGAGACGCGTTAGCTTGAAGCGTAAATTGGAGTAGGGGCCCCTTTAACAATGCCTCAAAAGACGAGTGCTCCCGTGAGGCTCACCGAGAAATGCAGCAACGCTCTTCGACACCAGCGAGTAGTTGATGTCGAAGTCCGAGGTTGCGTGCGAACCGCCAGCCTTGAAGACCTTGATGAAGAGCAATGCCACAGGCGAAAAGAGGACGATCTGGAGGATCGAATTGACAGCGACGAGGACGGCGCAGTCTATCGGTGAAGCAACATGTCGTGTGTGTCAGTGTTTCAGGCGTTCGGTGGTAAGGTTAGACGAGCCTTCGGCCGTCCCGTCTCGAACAGCAGAACAACGAGGATCAAAAGGGGTGGTCGGAGGAAGAAGCGCTGATAGAAAAGGAGTCTCACAATCCACGTCGCCGTCAGCGATGTCGGTCCAGACGAGAACCTGTGCGTGCATATTGAGAATGGCGTCTCCGTCAGACAGTCACCGAAATATCCAAAGACTCTGACTAAATGAACTTACCATGGCGATGCAGCGCGCGACGCCAACGACGATGAGTCCCTCGCGGAGGTCGGAGCGATCGGGTAAGAACGCCCATGCCAGACCGAGCATGAATAGAGGCGAGACGATCCAGTTGATCACGACCGAGAAGGCGAGGTGTTGCCACAGCTGACGTTTCCGCAGGAGCGGGACGAGCGCCGTCGGCGAGACTCGGCACAGGATCGGCCACATCATGACGATCAAGGCGATGGCTGCCAAAGATATTGCGCAGTCTGAGTAAGCACAGTCATGGCTCGCCAGACACGCAGAGTCAATGTGCTTACCTAAGGGAAGCGAGACGTCGACGAATTTGACTTTTTCGAGCACGACCGATGTCGAGGGGACGAATTCGCCGAGGATGATGCCGACCGCCATGGCGAGGAAGATCCAGACCGCGAGCAACTTGTCGAGCCATGCGAGTCGCTTCAAGGCTGGTTTGTCTGGCACGGCTTGGCCGCGAATTTGAAGAGGAGAGGACGAAGCAGATGAGACGGGCGACGACGTCAGCCACAACGGAGCGGGTTGAGAAGGAGCGCCCCGGGGCCCGACTAGTACACGAAAAGTATCTCGAGACGCACCTGTGACTACTTCGGGCTCGTCGGGTCCATCTTGAAGCTCTTTGGAAAGTTGAGAAGGCGCAGAATCTGGGGCGGGAGGCAGCGGGTTCTGCAGGGGTGCAGGTTGCACCGTTGCGGCTGCTTGCTTCCGCTCCATTTGCTGCTGTGGGTGCTTTTCGAGTGCAGCTAGGCGAGCCAACGTATGGAGGGAGGAGATGGAGCAGAGGAGTCGCCGGCCGACAAAAGCTGCTGGAATTTCAAATTTGAAATGCTCGAGCGCGCTCGCGTGGCATGTCATCAGTCATTTCCGCTTAAACCCGCGGGCTCGGCTCGGACTCGCAGTCGCGCTTTGAGCCGGCTCGAGAGCGCCGGGCTGAATAGCAATCGAGCGATACGTTCAGCAGATCTGTAGCGTGTAGCATGACCGAGCACATATCTTGATGACCGGACTCGGTTTGATGGGAGAGCCGTCCGTCTTTGCTCCAGCCATGTCAGCGCAGCGGATTCGGCCTTCGCTGGCCGACCTGGCGAGCGAGTATGACCAGCCTGCTTTCCCTGAACTGGAAACCGGCACTGCGCCAGCCGCGCGAGTGAGCAGGACGAGACCGCCGACCGTGGCTGAAGCAGCAGCGACACTCCCTCGCAAGTCCTCGTCCCAGCGCTCATTCGGGGTCGTGCGTGGCTCAAACTGACCTTTCGAGTTGATCCGCAGCTCCCATCCCCGTCGTCATCCCGGAAGAGACAACTCCGACGCCGTCCACCTCGACTGCACCGCCTCCGAAACCGAAATCTCGTTTCGCTTTGCAACGCGAGAAGGAGGCCGCAGAAAAGGCCCAACGCAACGAGCGCTTCGAGTTGAACCTCGACGACGTAGAAGCGGCGCTCAACGATGCGGGAAGTGGCACGCCGAGCGACCGAAAAGTCCAGGCTGCCGTCGTCAAAGGGATTCAAGAGCGTCCGTTGTCGAAGAAGGCTGTGCCGCCTGCACCCCCATCCGCGCCAGGTCCTTCAAGACTCAGTTCTTTCGGTACTCGCCCGACCGGCTTCCCCGCGTCCGCCCGGGGCGTCTTCGCCGGGAAACAGGTCGCGGCCAGCCAGGCTTCCACTCGCGTACCGAGCGCACCCACAGCCTCGGAGGCGCACGGACGCGAGGACGAAGAGCAGGATTCCGCGGACGACCGTCGAGGCGACGCCGACTCGCTCTTGCGGGACGTATCACGCGAGAACGAGGCCATTCTCGGATCCATGTCGGAAGCCGAGATCTTGGAGGAGCAGCGACAGGTCCGCGAGGAGCTCGGTCTCTCCGAGGGCCTCATTCGTATGCTCCAGGCTCGAGCGGCCAAGCGAGCCCAGCCGACGACCGAGGCGCCGCGTCCGACCCCGACTCCGAGGTCACGACCTGCCATCGCGGCCGCCGCTTCAACGCCTGTTCCGCCGCCGGCTCTGGCCGACGAGGGCGAAGAAGTAGAGGAGGAAGGCACGCCAGAGTACATCCGACGGCACTTTTTCCCGAACGAGCCTCCGAATCCCGCCCTCGACTGGATGAAACCGCCACTCGAGCCCGCCGCCAGCGAGGGATCGGGTTCGCTCGTCTCTTTCGACTTGAAGGGCAACGTCGTCGCCAATGATGGGAGCAACTCGGTACCGACCGCCTTTGCGGGAGGAGACCACCACGTCTCGTCCTCGACGACGTTCACGATCCCGTCTCTGTTGGCGCTCACCTCGTCGGCGATCCCGTCCCAGCGGTCTACGGCGTTCCAAGTCCTCGCACGCGTCGTTGGCAGACACACCGGCGCACAGCTGCGCCTCGAGCGCAAGGCGCTCGCCACCCTCCGGGCCGACTGCGTCAATTGCGCCTGCCATGGACTCCGAGAGTCGAATTTGAGCATCCTCATCGCCGCAATCGAGCTGCTTCTCGCCGTTCTCTGCGCCGAGACCCGCTCGTCTGATGACAGCGACACGGTCAGCACGGCGATGCCGACCAGCGTCGGCGTCTTGATCGAGATGAACCCGTTCCCGCGTTTCGCCGAGCAGCTCTCGTCCGGCCGGATACCGCGGAAGACGATGTTGGACGTGCTGCAGATCCTCTCGACGTTGGTGACCATGTCGATCGATCGCGAGGGCGCCGAGGTCCTCGACTTGATCACGTCGACGCCCGGACTGGTCGAGTCCGTCAATCGTCGATTCCTTGCCACTGTGTGGCCCCCGCCGGAGGGGGAGGAGGGTCAGGCAGCGGACCTCCCCGACTTTGCCGCTTTCGCCTTCCTGAACGACCTGGCGCGCTCGTCTCGCTCGCATGCCAAGGCCGTCGCGGGTGCATCGCTGGTCGAATCGCAGTTGCGCTTCGTCGCCGTTCCGTCCTGGGAGCTTCCGCCGGAGCACCGAGACTGGGCGCAAGGTCTCGAGACCGCGACGTTCAATTTGTGGTCGACACTCGGACGATTTGGGCTCGCGACGACGCTGCGCACGCAAGCCGGCGAGCTGCTCAGCAACTACAGCCAACGGTTGTCGGATCTCCGCCGAGACGCTTCCGCTCTCAACAGTGCTGCAGCAAGCGAACTCCGCTGTTTGACGGCATACCTCACCCTCCTCAGCGTCTGGACTACTGCCGCCGTCGATCCGCACGTCACGGGGCACGACATCACTTGGAGTCAAGTCGAAGAGTGGCGCGAGGTCGGCTTCGAGGCGCACGAGCTGGCGGTGGCGGCTCTCGAGCGAGGAGGTTCGGACCAAGAAGATGCTCTCGCCTTGTTGATGGCAGCTTGGGACCTGCTCGGTAGCTGGCTCGAAGGGAGCAAAACCAACAAGAGCTGGCGAGGCGAGCACGAGCGCCGCTGGATCGTCGAGACTCTGGCTTCGACTTTCGCCGAGGAAGGGCAGGCGTACAGAATTGTCGAGCGTGCATGCGGGCAAGTCATCGATGGCGAGGATGCGCTTGCGGCGCGCTTGATCGCGACTGTGCTCCGCCTCTCGGAGGCTACCTACGAGACGTCTGATCCCCCGACGCCGCACCTTCTGGACGTCGGACCCGCCAAGCTGAGCGAGGTCGTCGAGGCCATCGTCTCGAGAGCATCGCCGGATCAAGCCTCGACTGCCGTACTCGAATTCGCCCTCCGCCGACTCGAGCCGGCGGCGCGGATCCCGTTGGCCGTTTCTGCGTTACCGCTCTTTTCAGCGGCAGACGCGGTCGTCGCGCGAGACCTCGTCGAACAAGTCATCAGCTTTGTGGCAACGGGCGACGCGTCGGCACTCCCTTACTTTGACGCGTTCGATGCGCGCGAGAGGCAAGCGCTCGCCGAGGTCGGGTTTCTCCGCCCGTTCGTCACGCACGCCATCGTTCTCGCCTCGGCCGGAAGAGTTGTCGGGCCGCTGTTCCCGACGCCGCGCGACATCAAGTTGACGGCCTGTCTGCCTCCGTTCGGTTCCAAGGGTCCGGTCCTGAGGAGCGGTTGGCCGATGTCGGTCCTCGACGAGCTTCTCCGCTCCGCCGACTCGCAAGTCTTCCAGCGCCTGCCCGCCGACTGGAACGTCAGCGAGGTACAGCTCGTGCGCAGCGCGCTCATCCTCTTCCGGTTCATCCTCGAGGTCGGCAAGGTCAAGATCGATGCCACCACCGTCGTGTACGATTTGATCAAGGTCTTTATGCTCGAGAAGGACAACAGCGGTACCACTACTGGTTCCAGCGGCGCGGAGCGCGAGGTTTTCCGCGACGAGGTGGTGCAGCGATCGCTCTCTCCTCTTCTCGGACGGCTCAGCGTCGGCGCGGCAGGTGTTCAGCGGTTCAAACCGGACGAGCGGCCTTCGTCGAGAACGCTCGAGGGCGTATCGGCACGCATCAGCTCGGCGCCCTTCTTCCAACTGTACCAAGATCTCGTCGGGCTGTACGACTCGATCTCGCTCTCGGAACGGAATTTCGGCCTCGTCCTCTTGCCTCCCCTCGCCATGGCATACCCAGTCGACTACCGCCGATTCCTCTGGACCGACTTTGCGCACCTGTTGCCGCACTTGTCGTTCACGGTCGAGGAGGCGATCTCGGACGTCGACGATCGTGACGGCGCGTTGGCGGCTTACCTCGAGCCGCGCGAGACGAGCGCACCGGTGCTGTCGGCGTACGTCGAAGCCCTGATCGGTCAACGAGTCTTGCCGACCAAGACGCCCTTTTTGCACCTCGTCGCGGTTCATCACGTCTCGCGGGCGCTCTTCACGCCCGCATTGGACGGTTCAGAACGACAACTCGCCGAACGGCTCGTCCGTACGCTGGTCAGCCGCGGGGCTGGCGATGCCCTCCGGACAATTGTTGGATACGCACAGGCACAGCAAGAGGGGGCGAAAATCATGCTCCCGCCTCTCTGTTTCGGGGCGTCGATCGACTGCGACAGGATCTCCGCCGTTGAGGAACTCGGGGGTCATGAAGTCGCGGAACTCTTGCAGGCGCAGTAGATGAGAATAGAATGAATTCGAGAGTCTTGCAAACAATTGCGATGGCTACTGATGAGTGAGAACAGGGTAGGTTAGAGACAGTGGAACTGAAGGAGTGAAAAGCTGATGAACGCAAGGTGCAGGGCGGGGAAAGGCAGTTTAGCGCAGCGCCGGCGCTGTTTTGTTTTGAGCTAGAGGGTACACACGTGAGAGCAATGAACATCGGGCACAACGCAAGGTGACACTGGGTACGGCGGGAGGATGAGAGACAACAGGGAGGAGGCGGGCGACGAGGAAGAGATGAAGGGGCTGCAGTGCAGGGATGAATGAGGGCGAGGGAAAGGTCGGAAGGGGGGAAGACGAGGGTTGGCGAGCCGACCGGTGGAAAAAGGGGCGAGGGCGGGGGAGGGCTAGATTCGCATCCAGTCTTCAAAGGCGCGCAACTTGGCGCTTCGCCATCCTCCCACGGCGGACGCCGCCTGTGAGCTACAGCGAGGGCCGAACTGGGCAGGAGCGGAGGCCGTCGCAGCCGGGATTCAAACGAGGTGGGCGCCCATGTTGAGCGTGTTGCTCTGCTTGGGCAAGTCCCACCCGTACGACGGCAGGTTCAGTTCGCGGACGACCTCTGGAGACTGAGGGGGAGCTCCGACTCCGGCGCCCATGCTACTACTGCTCGGGCCTTCCATGCGCATGACGCCCGACGTCGACGCGGACCAGGCATGCATCGGGAACCCGGCCGCGGCGTGAAGCGGGTTTTGCTGCTGGGGAGTGGACATGGTCGCTGGCGGCGGCGGGTACACGGACAAGGGCGGCGAGGTCGAAAAGACGACGGTGGTGCCGTTAAAGTTGGTGAACGAGGTCGGGTTTGACGGAGAAGGGTAAGAAGGCGTCTGGATGGGCTTGGACGACGACATGTCCCACTGCTCGTTGAAAGGCAAGTCGAGAGGCGTAGTCGGCAAGGACGAGTCGGCCGAGGACGAGTTGCCCGAGGTCGAGAGCTGGTGCTCCATCCGAGGGGCCGATCCGTCTCTGCCGAGCGCCATCGAGACGTGATTCCACGGATGCTGAGGGTTACTCGGCAAGTCGTCCGGGCCTCCGGCACTTTCGCCGCCCATCTCGACGTCTTCCTGGTCGATCGCGCCACCTTGCATCATCTCGAGGGCGCGCTGCTGCTGCTTGGCGAGCGCGGTCGACCAATGCGGCGTCGGTGAAGGCGGAGGAGCCGAAAGCGCGGCTTGGAGTTCGCGGGCGCGCTCCTCCTCGACCATCGCGTTCGTCTGTCACGGAGAACGTCAGCCTGCGGCCCGTATATACACGCAACTGGGGCGCGACTCCGCGAGTCCATCTTGTAGAGGAAAGGGAAGCTCACCTTTACGCGCTTGCCAGGGGAAGGATCGCCGTCAACTTGGTCCCGCGACCGCTTGATGGTCGGGGTCGGGATGGTCGTAGCAGCCGTCGCAAACATGACTGTTTAGAGCGCCGTGTCCTGCGCAAGCCTGTCGCGCGTGTTGATTGGTCGGGTCGATCGCGGTCGTGTGCACAGGCGAAAGAGAGCTTGGGCGCCGAATGCGCTCGACGGGACGGGCAAAAACGAGCGAGTGTGAGGATGCGCGTTCAAGAGGTACGCGTCGTGCAAGCTGCTCAGACTGTAACAAGTTGGAGAGACTGCTCAACACCGAAAGCGGATTTGAAGCGCGCGACGGGCGGGCGGATCACCCGGCCGGGAAAGGATGGAAAATTTGCACCTGCATAGGACAGGGGGATGAACAAAGAGAAGGGCCTCGACCCTGACTGCCGACGGGATCCCGTCGGCAAGTTCGGCCAGCCTCGCGCAGACATTTTGGCTGGCTCAGCTAACTATGTATGTATCGGTACCAGTTACAAAGGCTTGCACTTGGCTTGTGTGCGGCCAAAGGGAGGGAAGAAGATGCAGCGGCCGCCTTGGAATTCCAAACTCAACATCGAGAAACTCGCGAGAAGGCGCAACTTTGGAAGGACGTGTCTGCAAGGGAGATGACGGCAAGCCATGCAGCGAGGCGAGAGGAGAGAATCACAGATGCGGGAAAGGACGGACTACCAGGCAATCCTCGCCGTGAATCCATCCGGCCACCGGCGCACGCTCCACTTGCGCACTTCGTCGAGCGCGAGGAGTCCAAGACCGTACGCCATCGGGAGGAAGTAGTACTCGACGGCGACGCCCCGAGTGAGGAACGTCTTCTGGAAGAAGGGGATGTAGGAGAAAAAGACGGCGAGGCAGAGCGCCATGAGCATCGCCGGAAAGAGACGCAAGTTGCGCGTCTGCGGGTTGAAGATCGGGTCCTGCTGGAAGATCGAGAGACGGCGAGTGCGAGTCGAGAGTAGGTTGAACCACTGCATGATGACGAGGTTGAAAAAGTATATCGACTGGGCGCGGTTTGTCGCCTCGGCGAGCAGGTCCGGGTCGACGTCGTAATTGCCAAACTTGAGCCAGAGCGCGGAAAAGGGGACGCCGTGGCGGTGGAAACCAAAGTAGAAGGCTCCCGTCATCGCCGTCAACGACTCGAGGAGACCGAGGAAGCCGTACGCTTGGAGGAGGAGTCGCCAGTCGACGAGGCGGTCTTTTTTCCGATCGCGCGGCGGCCGGAGCAGCAGATCCGCCTCTGACTTTTCGTAGATGAGCGAGAGAGCCGGAAGCGGGTCGACGATGGCGCAAATGATGATCATTTGGATGTTGGAGAGCGCTTGAGGGAGGCCGAAAAAGACGTTGAGGAGGACCGGCATGAGTTCGGCGAAGGAGCCGGCGGGAAGGAGAAACAGGCAGGAGGCCTTGAGGTTCTCGTAGCAGCGGCGGCCGGACTCGATGCCCGTGATGATGGCCGAGAAGTCGTCGAGAAGGACAAGATCGGCAGCTGCGGAGGAACGACTTCGACGTCAGCTTTGACCTCGTGTTTGACGATTTCCGCGCGCGCGCACCTTCCATGGCGACCTCGGAGCCACCGGCCACCGCAATTCCGACATCCGCCCGTTTAAGCGCTGGAGAATCGTTGACGCCGTCGCCAGTGACGGCCACGGTGCATCCGTCGTCCTGGAACCGTCGTACGATCTGGAGTTTCTGTTGAGGTGTCGTGCGGGCAAAGACGATCTCGTCGAACTGGCAAAGATGGTGTCAGCACATCTGTACTCGTTGGAAAGAATTTGCTGGCCCACCTCGAGAACCTTGAGCCACTGCTCGTCCGTCAACTTGAGCATGTCGGGACCGCTCAGAACGAGACTCGAGTATTCCCGGTCCGGCTCGTCCGCAGAGTCCTCGGCGAGGCCACACTTCTTCTCAAATTCACAAGGACGCCCGTTGACGAGGTCGTCGAAAGACTGGACAGCGTGCGGCGGGGAGGTGATGATGCCGATTTCGCGAGCGATGGCGGCCGCGGTGAGCGCAAAGTCGCCAGTGACTGCAAAATCAAAAGAAGGCCTTCGTGTCAGTAGGACATAGCGGGAAAGAGGTAATGAAGCGAAGGTGAGATCGACTGACCCATGAAGAAACGTATTCCGGCGCGGCGGCAGGTCTCGACCGTTTCGCGAGAGTCGTGTTTCGGCGGATCGACCAAGGCAATGAGACCGACGACCGTAAGCTCAGAGACCAGAGCAACGAGCTTCTCTTCGTTCGAACCGGCACGCGCCGAGTGCTCTGCGCGAGAGACGGATCGCCGAGCAAAGAGGAGGACACGCTGACCGCGCGAGGCGAACGACGATTGAAGCGCGACGAGCTGCTCCTTGGCGAGTTCGTCGAAAGCGTGAACGGATCCGTCGGCGAGGAGGATAGAGGTGCAGTTGCGCATGAGGACGTCCGGCGCCCCTTTCGCGAGGAGGACGAGCTCCTCGCCTTGTGCGAAAACGCTCGAAAGCGGCTTGTTCTCTGCAACTGGGACGACGAGTTTGACGGCGAACTTGTTCTTGCTGTTGAAGCTGAGCTTGTCCTCCTCGACGACCGAGGCTCGCAGCTGGGAAACCGAAGAGACCGATTCGGCGAAGCGGAGGAGGCCGGTGTCTGAGCGATTCGGATGGGCATGCGTCAGTAATACGACAGTGCTCGCACAAGCGTATGACGTGGAAACGAACCGGTAGCATCGCCGTTGACTTTGCGTGTTTCGGGAGGCATGTCGGGCTGCGACTCGGAAAAGTGCGCCTCGTTGCAAATTCCGGCGATGGCGACGAGTTGTTCAATCGCTCCACGTGCGCTGGTGTCACCACGGCGGGCCTCGATGACCGTGAAGGCACTGCTTCCGATGGCGATGTTGACGGCTGACATTTTGTTTTGCGTGAGCGTGCCCGTTTTGTCGGATGCGAGGACATTGACCGCTCCTAGCGATTCAACGGTCGTGAGCGCCTTGCAGAGGACGCCCTTTCGCTTCATTTGGCCGGCCTGAGAAAAGATGTAGGGTGTCAATGACAGACTCGGCACCAATGTCCGCGCGCTGCTGCCCCACGCTCACCATGACACTCAACGACATGGTCACGCAGAATGGCAGACCCTCCGGAATGAACGCAACGGCGACGGAGACGCAGTCGATGATGAGAGTCGGCGTCGAAATGAAGCCCGGATGGTCACGGCGGAGCCAGGCAGCCCAGGCGATGACGATGATAACGACGACAGTGGCGGCGAGTCCTCCGACTGCGTAAGAGCGTTACGTTAGTCATTGTTTCGCAGACTTTTCGGTCGCTGCAGTCCTCCAAGAAGCGATCGTTCGTATAAATGACTCACTGATGCAGACGAAGCGAGTGATTTCAACCTGCATGGTCGAGCGCACTGGGCGTGGTCCACCGGCAGCTTTGGCGATGCGCCCGAAGATGGTGTCGTTGCCGCGTCCGACCACGATGCCGGTCACGGTGCCTTCCGTGCACAGGGTGCCCGCGAGTGCGATGTTGCCTGAACCACCCGGGGGAAGCTGAATCAGCGGCCGCCTGAGAACAGAGGAAAGCAAGGGGGCACAACTCACGCGTCTCCATGTAGTTGGTCTCCGTCATCTTCTCCGTCGCACCGACCGGCAGACTCTCGCCCGTGAGAATCGACCGGTCAAACTTGGCGTCCGAGCTGACTTGGATCATGCGCAGGTCGGCGGCGACCTTGTCGCCGGCTTTGACGAGGACCACATCGCCCATCACGAGCTGCTCGGCTGGAACCCTGTGCGTCCGTTTTCAACGTGAGCTGTTGAACAGATGGCACAATGACGTATGGATGAACGTACTCGATCGCCTTGCCGTCCCGGAGAACGCGTACATCAGTCGGCAGCACGGATTTGATGGAGGACATGGTACGGCTGGTGGAAAAGTCTTGTGCCGCATTGAAGGCAGCTTGCAGCAGGACAACGATGAGCAGGACGACGCCGAGCGCGAGGTTGGACGCTTGCGGGTTGGGGTTGCCGAGCGGTTTCCTGTCGGAACCGCGGGTCTCGAGACCGTCAGCGATTGAAAGACGCGAGTCCCAGAAAGCGAGGTTGCGCACCACGCGATGAAGCAGAGAACGGCGGCGACGGTCAGCAGAGAGCCAAAGCCGCCGAAAAAGTACCAGAAGATCTGTGTAAGAAGCGAGTCCCCGTGAGTGAGTTGATCTGAGCTGAAGGACGACGACTCGAACGCACCTTGGTGAACCAGTTGGTGCGGGGTGGCGTGATGATGTTTTTGCCGTCCTTGGAAAGGCGACGAGAGGCAATCTCGAGGTCGAGGCCGGCTGCCGGCGAGACACCGAGCCGCTGCGCCACTTCCTCTGCGGGAAGCGAGTGCCATTCGAGAGAGGCGATGTCGTCGATGTCCTTGCTCTTCCTCGCCCGCTTCTGCACCGACTTGGCCTCGGTGTGCGTCTCGGTGACGTGCAGTCTAGTGGTGCCCATCGGGAGTCAGGACTCATCAGGACCACCGCAGCAGAAAAAGTCGAGACGAACGAGAGCGTGCGGAATTCGCCAGGAAGCCGGGCGCGCGGTGCCACCGGAGCTGGCAGCTGAAGACTCGGAATGCGCTCGAGCCTCCGCGAGCCGCTGATGGTACGTTGACGGCGAGGTTTGGCGCGTGACACGACAGGTGCGAGGATGGGCATGCCGGGCACGAGCGTCGTCGTGCGCGATGTGGCCGACTCGAGGTCGTCCGAGAACTTGAAGGAGGTCGACATGGCGTCGGAGGGCGCTGGAGAGAGCTCGAGAGCGCAGCGATAGACCCCAGTGGCGAGAGAGAGGAGGTGCGAAGGCGAGAGAGCGAAGAGAAGAGCAGACGAGGCGGCTGAAAAAGGATCAACAAGCAGGCAGCAGAATTAAGCGCGTTTGGCCTCGAGACAATGGCTTGGCGGACGATTCGAGGAGCGCGAGAGGTTTATGTGTACCGCATGCGTACGCAAGTCGAGGTGCATGCGGCGGAGTGGCCAAATCCGCAGCAATTTGCGAAGTTTCGGCCACGGAAAGGCGATTTCGACTCGACGCTCCCGCGTGGTCAGGAAGCTTAAGTACTGCATAGCCTCCCTTAGCTTATTGTTCTCGAGCCCCCCGTCGTACATGCAGCCTCGCGCCTACGCACCGTGTACCGCGTATGGTCTCGTATATCCGTTTGGACAGGCAGGCTCGCATTGAGAGGTCAAGTCGCGCGCCGCGGGGCGACACTTGACCGCAAGAGAGAGAGAAGACCCCTTGCAAGTCTTCCCTTGACTAGGGTTCTGTTTCATGTATACGAAGCGGACTCTTTCACGAGCAGGTTGGCTCGCAAGTCTGGAAAGGCCGCATGGCACGCTGTGATTGGCAGATGAAAATGCCGCTCTCTCAAGCCTCGAGCGTGGCCTGAGCTGGTCGCCTCTCGGGCTTGCTCTCTCACAATTCCTGCTCGCATCATGCACGAGGTTCGTCTACAATCGGTCACACTCTTCCTGCTAGTCCTCTGGAGGTGGTGCACGGGGCTCGAGGCTGTGCAGCGAGAGAGAGACGATCGTCTGTCCCGCTCGATCAACTTGCGAGGTTTTCGAGGTCATTTCGCCAACTTTTGTTGGTTTCCTCCAAACCTCGCGCTCGACGAGCGACGTGCTCTGAACGCTATTGTGCTGCCCCTTGGTCACCTGCTCACCACTGCCAGCTCATCGGAACCTTGGGCTAGACCAGTCCGCCAAAGCCCGGCTAGCCGCGTTCGAGAAAGAGACGCTTTCAAGTGTTTCACGCGCATCTTCGCAGCTCGCGCTTGCTCCATAGGTGGTCTTCCCACGCCCGCCAGGACCGCGCTTTGACATCCGAGCCATCGCGCCGACCATGTCTTTCGATCCCGACACGCGCCCGTCGACGGCCAACAAGACCCATGATCCCAAGACGGGTCTGCCCGTTCGTCCCGTCGACACGGGCCGCATGGGCGAGTCGACCTTTGACGACGACCGCCTTTACAAGCACTCTTTGCGCCAAACCCTCTGCCTCGCCTTTCTCAGCTTTGGTGTCATCTACGGAGGTGAGTTGTCGGCCCCCTATTGAGCTCAACATGAGGTGGCGTCGGTTGACTGACGCGCTTCGCCGATTCAAGATATCGGCACCTCGACGCTCTACACGCTTAACGGAATCTTTCCCTCTTCGGGACCGGCACCTGCGAGCGACGATGTGGTCGGCGCCGTCTCCACGTAAGCTCGTCTCCTTCAAAAGGCGGTCACCCACCCCATGCTGACGCAACACTCTACAATCCGTTATCCCGCTCAATCCGCACCTCGCGATCCGCGACTCGCAATCCGAAACCCGACAAACGCAACTCGCTCAGCGTCCTCTGGACGATTATCATCGTGCCGGTCGTAAAATATTGCCTAGTGGCACTCGAATTCGGTACCGCGCACGGCGAAGGAGGGCCGCTAGCAGTCTATACGACAATTTTCCCGCCACGCGAGAGCAAGCGCGAAGGGTGGCGGACTTTGACGACCTACACCATGGCAACCACCCCTCCGGCTTCGAACGGCGTCAGCTCGTTCCTGCATCGCCCATGGGTCAAGAAGTTCCTCTTCATGCTCACGCTCTTTGGGGTCACGCTCACCATCGCTGACGGCATGTTGACGCCGGGTGAGCGGCATTTCTTCTTTCCGGCTTTCATCTCCCGTAACGTTGTGGTTTAACGTCTGTCTGGCTCGTCACGCTGACTCGATCCTTACCTCCCACACAGCCGTTTCGGTTACCTCCGCGGTCGTTGGTCTCTCCTACGGAGCTCCCAAAGCCGCAGGCTCCGTCGTCGGCATTTCTTGCGGCATCCTCGTCGTGCTGTTCCTCATTCAACCGTTCGGCACCAAGCGCATCGCGAGCCTCTTCTCGCCGATCGTTGTCATCTGGCTCGCCCTGAACGGGATCACGGGCTGCATCAACGTCGCGCAACACCCGGCGATCTTCCGCGCATTCGATCCGTCGCGTGCGGTCATGCTGTTCGTCCGGACCAAGAACTACGACATCCTGAGCGGAGTCATCCTCTGCATCACCGGCGTCGAGGCGCTGTTCGCGAACCTGGGGCAATTCTCTAAAGCTTCCATCCGCACCGCGTTCTGCTCGTACGCGGCGCCGATGCTCATCCTCCAGTACCTCGGTCAGGGCGCCAAGCTCATCACGCATGGAGACGAGGTCATCTCGAATGTCTTCTTCAACTCTATCCCCGGAGGAACCGGAGGAGGACTCTGGTGGACCGTTTGGATCTTTGCCGTGCTCGCTGCCGTCATCGCGTCTCAAGGTTAGCCTCGACTTTGCCCTTCTTCCCTCGCAATCACCCTCACTGACGCCTCTCGACTGTGGTCGCTTCGACAGCCATGATCACCGCCGCCTTCAGCCTCGTACAACAGCTCGTCTCGCTGCACGTGATGCCGCCTCTGCGGATCATCCACACGGACAGCACCTCTCGCGGCCGGATCTATGTCCCCATCGCCAACTTCCTCCTCCTCGTCGGCACCATCGGATTGAGTACGCTTGGTTCTGCCTCCTCTCATGCGGAAGGCGACACAACTGACTTCAAGTGCTCTCCTCTCGCAGCCGTCGGATTCGGAACCGAGGCGGGTCTGACAAACGCTTACGGCTTCGCCGTCTCCGGCGTCATGTTCATCACGAGTGCGCTTAATACTTTTGCTTGTTCTCCATGACCTTGATTGAAGCTCACTATCGTTCCGCACAGCTTGCACACTCGCGATCGCGATGATTCAGATCAAGCACCTGCCCGTTATCGTCGCCGTCGCCTGTGAGCCGTCGCCGTCTCCTTCTTCGAGCTTTCGAGTCGCCACAGAGCTGACGAACCTCCCCTTCACAGACTTCTTCGCTGCCGGATTCATCGACTGCCTCTTCTTCGGTGCCACCCTGAAGAAAGTCCCGCACGGAGCTTGGTTCTCCCTCGGCCTCGGCGTCGTCCTCCTCGTCCTCCTCCTGCTGTGGGCATGGGCTCGCGGACTCGAAGAGAAGTTCGACCACCTGCACCGTTACCGCCTCAGCGAGGTCATGCGGCCGAAACGCGACGAGAAGACGCAAGAGGATGCGCCTGAACCGGTCCAGCTGTCGTCGAACCTGAAGGAGGAGGATATCGCTTCTTTGTCAGCTATCGCCAGCGAGGGAGGGCAATCGACGACGCTGCCGACGGTGCCTGCGCTCAAGAGATTCAAGACCAAGCTGCCCTCGTACGAGGCCATCGACGGCTCTCCGCTCGCGCGTCTGCCCGTTTTCGCTCTGTACGTATGGAATCGAATCTGCCGCAGACGAATCTTCGAGCTCAAGCGCTCACCCTTTCTGCACCCTGGACTCGCAGCTTCCACAACAACAGCGAGTCGAGCGGCGAAGGAGCTCCGCACTCGTTCACAGCTTTCCTGCATTCGTACCCGGCGTTGCCTCAAGTCATCGTACGTATCACAGTTCCAGCATGCGGCCGAGCTCATCGCTCATCGTCGCGTTGACCTTACTGCAGGTGTTCCTCTCGGTCCGCACGGTCGGTGTGCCAACCGTTGCCTTCGAAGACCGCTTCCTCGTCGAGCGTCTCCGCCAATTCGATGGCGTCTTCCGCGCCACCATCTCGTTCGGGTACCGCGACTTGGTCGATTTGACCAATGTGGTCCCTGCTCTTCGCGACCGGATCGTTGCGCTCGAATCGCGCTCGACGCAAGACCCTGCGGCGTTGGCCGCCAAAGTCAAGAAGATCGACGCTGCCGCCAAGGGCACGGTCACCCACATGTAAGGTCACTACCCTCAGCATCTGATCGGAGGCAGCGCTTGCTCACTGGAATCGAAATCGTCGTGCAGCTTGCCCCAATTCCACATCACGGCGGACAAGTCGCCTCGCCGCCCGAAGCCGGTCCGCGTCATCAGGTCCTTCCTCCTCGAAGAAGTCTACCGCCGCGTCAAGCTCTTGTTCGATCCGTTCGAGGAGTGGATCTTCAACACCGAGCAGGACATTCTGCGCATGTCGGTTCCGGCGACGATCTAACACAGGCCGGCCATGCGGCTTCGGCGGCTCGGGCCCGATCGCATGCTTCCCGTGACCTGTGTACAAGTGAATCAATACCGCATCGTTTTCCATCGTGACAATACCCTCAAGGAGTGCCGAGTCGCCGGCTGGGCGGGACTCGCACGGCAGGTTGTCTCGAAGTCCTCCGCATTTTTCTCTCGTCGTTCACCAGCTATAGATTTGCAATTACTTCGATGCTCTTCCTCTCAGTGGAATTTCAGCTTCAACTCATCGTGGTTCCCGAGGATGACAATGCCGGAGTCTACACCGCCGCCGCCGCAGTCTTCGTTGTGCCTCGGTAGAATCCGTAGCCGCGAAGAGCAAACGCTTGATCGGGATCGAGCCTGACGATGCCCGTTTCGGCCTCGTAGTCACGCCACAGCCGTACCATCTCGACGAGCCTGTCCGGCTCTTCGTCTGCAAGGTCTTTAGTCTCGCCAGCATCGGTTGCGAGGTTGTAGAGCGACCATTTGGCGTTTTCGTTCGGAATCCAGACCGCCTTCCAGCTGCAGGAGCAAGTCGGTCAGTCAAGGACGTGACGACTCCGGAAGATGCTGAAGCGGTGCTCACGATCCTTGACGAATCGCGGACTGCCCAAAGACTGCAGGGTGAAGAAGCAGACTTAGTGTCCGCGCGTATATAAAAGTCCGAGAGAGAAAAAGAGGCGCACGTTCCCAACCGTGAACGGCATTCTCGGCATGGACGTAATCTCGCGAGCCGGTCATGTATCCGAGCCATGACTTTCCGCGCATAGGCAGGACCTTGCGACCGTGAAAGTCGGGCGAGGGATGCTGGACCTGCGCCATCTCGAGCTGCGCAGAAGACCTTTGGTCAACGACGGGGCACGACACGTCGGAGCGGATTTGCCGGCGCCAGTGACAGACTTACCACGGTCGGCATGATGTCCATGACGGTTGCAAACTCGTGGGAGATGGTGCCGTTACGGAAGCCGGGATACCGAACGATTGCTGGGCAGCGAATTCCTCCCTCGGTGATCCACGCCTGCGAGAAAGTAGAACTTGGTCAGCGATGGCTCTGTCGGAGCTATCTCTCGGTCCATCCACGCACTTTGTACATCCGGTTCGGAGCGGTCGCAGCTTGCGCCCACGCGGGACCGATCGACGTGAAAGAGTTGGCGCGACCGATGTTGTCGAGCGAGTTGTCGAAATACTTTTTGATGTTGGCCTGGAAATCCTCGCCGAGGATAGGCAAAGCTTCCATCATGGTGCCCTCGGCGCCATTGTCGCTCGCGAAGAAGATGAACGTGTTGTCGTACTGGCCCGACTCCTTCAGCCACGCGACGACTCGTCCGATCTCGGCATCCATGACTGCAATTGCGAACGCGGTCAGCTGACAAGATACGGGAGGGACCGCGGAGACGAGAATACGCTCACTCTCGATCATGGCCGCGTAGACCTCCATGCGACGAGCCGAGTCCTTGCGTTCGTCCTCCGACGTCTCGGACCACGGGGAGTGATCGCCGGTCGAGCAGATCGGGTGCGCGGTGACGTTCTCCTCGACGATGCCTTCTCGCTTGAGGCCGGCCAAACGACGCTCACGGAGCGCATCAGGTCCGTCGTCGTAGCGGCCCCTGTACTTGGCGACCACCTCTTCCGGCGCCTGCAGCGGCCAGTGCGGGGCCGTGTACGGCAGGTACGCAAAGAAAGGCTTGTCCGAGTCGCGCTCGTCGAGGTAGCCGAGCATGCGTTCGGTGAAGTAGGTCGTCGAGTAGAATGGTTTGGGAATCGTGCGGTGGTCGATAAAGTCGCCGTTCTCGACGTAGATGGGCGGCAAGATCTTGACGACGGGAGAACCGTCTTCGAGCATCGGCTCGTAGCCGTAGTGGTTCCCGCCGCCGGGGAGAAGGCTGAAGACCTTGTCGAAACCCCGGGCGTGCGGAAGGCTGTCCTCTGTCATGCCGAGGTGCCATTTGCCCGACATGAACGTATCGTAGCCGGCGTCCCGTATGACCTCGCTCAGGGCAGCGACGCGTTGGTTGAGCATGCCCTCGTAGCCTGGACGACCCTGAAAGACCTTTTGGCGCGAGATCGTCTCTGCCATTTGTCCGAGACCTGCGAGGTGGTTGTCGGTGCCGGAGAAGAGCATCTAATCATTCGGCGGAAAAGGGTCAGCGCGCTGGTAGCCGACCAATAGCCTTGAAGACCCACGGAACGAGTGGGACTGCATGCGGAAGCGGTGTGGAACGCAGAGAGCCGGACTCCTTCGTTCGCGAGAGCATCGAGGTTCGGCGTCGGTATCTCGCCTCCAAAGCAACCAATGTCGGAGAAGCCGAGGTCATCGGCGAGGATGATCAAGAAGTTGGGTTTCTGGGTCAAAGCAGGCATCTTGAGGGTGCGCGGTGGGTGTAGCAAGACTGAGTGCAGTCAACGGCCGAGAAAGGAGAGCGCTTTCCAGCCGGTTGCCTCTTGCGGAGAGAGCGAAAGGGACAGGAGCGGCTTCGGATAAACATCGGCACGCCTTGTTGCGCCATTCGAGCCCCGCAGTCGTTGTGTCATCTGCAGCGGGGGATAGCAACGCAAAGCGGAGAGGAACGGCCGCACTTCGGCCGAACGCCTTCTGGCCCGCCCACTTCTCATCACTCTCACACGCACTCGCCAGCACACGCTGCGCCTGGCTCCTGGCAGTGATGCGATATTGCGCCTTCCCCGCAAAGCCGAACATCGGCCGTGCCAAGCTGCCTCGCTGATCAGGAGCGCTGGGACGCTGGCGCACCAACGTACGAGCTAGAAACGAGGTTCAAGGACGTCTCGCTCGCACTCTTTTGCTTTGCGATACGAGATTCAGGATCACATTCGCCACATCGATCAAGCTCTCACGATCATATCGTCGACTTTCCGCCGCGCCTGACACAGCTCTCATGATCGTCTCGTCGAGTTCCGCTACGCCCGCTACTTCTTCCAGCCGAGCAGTTGGTTGCTGCGCCGGAGCCTTAGCTGCAATCTTTGCCGCCGTCTTTGGCGTAACGGCAACCGGCTCCTATGCCGGAGTCATCGGACCAGGCATCGGCGACGCCGCCCTCACTGCTTGGATGAGCAACACCGCCCAGGTGCGTCGAGAAGTTTCTCAGCGTCGGATGCGCAAGAAGTACTGAGTCCATCCTTTCTCGCTACGGTGCAGATCTGCCAAGCCGTCCTTGGTCCGACAGTCTCTCTATCGGCCGACCTCTGGGGCCGCAAGCCTTTCATGATGGTCGGCCTAGCTCTTGGAGCGATCGGCGCGATTGTGACCGCGACCTCGCACCACGCATACGTCGCCCTCCTCGGTGAGTTCACATACCGAGGCCACACAGACTCGGGCTGCCCTGCGCTTCACGGGTGTCGCCGGGCCATCTCAGCCATATCGAGCTCGAGCAGGAAGCTAGCTGCCTGCGCTGGTCAGAGAAAGATCCCGCTAACTTTCGCAATCTCCTCGACTCTCTTCCAGGCGCCGTCATCACCGGTTTTGGGTTCGCCAGTCAAGGACTCTACGTTGCAACGGCCTCGGAGACATTTCCGAGGAACAAGCGCCCCATGATGCAGGCAATCTTCAACATTTCCTCATCCCTTGGCGGCGTGATGGGCCTAGTTGCCGGCGGGCTCTACATCAAGCACAACGTTCTAGGCGCGGGATGGCGTATGATTTACGCTACTCTCGCCATCGTTTGTAAGCACTGGCAACCTCTCGGCCTCCAAGCGCAGGGCGCTCACACCCTATCCTTCCAGACGGACTTGCCTGCCTCGTCATCTTTGTCTTCTACCGACCGGCTCAAAAGCGACCGGACGTCTCTGCCGTGTTCCGCCACCACCGATACAAGATCATGGCCATCGACCCCGTCGGCGTCGTCATCCTGCTGTGCGCGGTCGTTCCGTTCTACTACGGTCTCGTCAGCGCCTTGAACCCGTACAAGTGGTCGGACGCACACGTCCTCGGTCCTCTCTGCGCGGGACTCGTATGCTTTGCCGCCTTTGGGATTTGGGGTAAGCAAAATTCTGGAATCTGACCTTCCGAGTCTGATGACTAACGGCACTCCTTTCGCACAGAATGGAAGGGCAACTCGCAAGGCCTCCTCCACCACGCCCTCTTTAGCAGGTCGCGCAACTACGCGCTGTGCCTCGCTTTGCTGTTCACCGAAGGGTGCGGAGTTGTCCCTGACAGCATGAGCGTGACCATCGCTGACTCTGTGTCAAACAGGATCCTCTTCTTCTCTTTCAACGCCTTTTGGGCGCGCGAAGCGAGCATGATCCTCGGACTTCCGTCCTGGGAAGCCGGTCTCAACTTCCTCTGGTTCTTCCTGCCCAGCGTGAGTAAAAATCTCTCCTCACTTTTCGCTCATCGGACCTTGACTGATTTGTTGATCGTCGTCCTCGCTCAGACCTTTGCGACTCCTGTGGTCGGCTGGGCGTCTCAGAGGTACAAGGAAGTGAAGCTTTCCCTTGCAACGGGCTTCTCCCTTTTCGTCGTCGGCAGCAGTGAGTTCTCTTTCCTACGCGGGTGTTCTTTACAGCTGCTTTGCTGATCCCCTGTCGCTTTAGTCGGCATGGCGACCGTCCAACCTAGCAGCCGCATCGCGATGCGTGCATATGCCTGCATCGCCGGTATCGGTTTCTCGAGCCCGCTCACGCTCATGTCGGTCTGCGCGCAACTCGCCGCGCCGCCCGAGCTCCTCGCGCTCGCTTCGGTCAACTTGCTCGTCTCGCGTGCTCTCGGCGGCGTCGTTGCCGTGGCGGTCTACAACGCCGTCGGCAAGACGAGGACCGCCGCCCTCGTCGGACCTCGGCTGGCGGCTGCGGTCGCGCCTTTCGGTTTCTCAGAGGCGCGACTTCCTGCGCTGGTCGCCGCAGCTCAGGTCACCGGTGGCGCCGCTCTCAAGAAGCTCCCGGGCATGACCCCGGAGATCATCGAAGAAGTCGAGATGACGATGCGCCATGTCTATGCCGACAGCTGTATGTCCTGTGCCTCCTTGTTTCCTCCTCCGGCTTTCGAGTTGACGATTCAATCCTGCAGACCGCTGGATCTGGGCCATCGCCGCCCCCGTCGCTGTCATTGCCGTCGCCGGCGTCCTCTGTCTCGAGCCAATCGCCCCGATGATGACCCGCAACATCGACGCGCCGGCCGACGCCGCGCCGCAATTTGTCGATACGGAAGCCGACGTAGGTGGAAATGTTGACGAGCTCAAGCCCGAGGTGGAACTCATCGAGACGGCATCCGCACAGGAACTCGAAAAGGTCTGACTTTGTCGCGTATAGTCCTGCTTCGTTGGAAATTTGTAATGGACAAGAACAAGCTGTTGTCTCTCTTTTGCCGTTCTGCCCTCTCTCAAAAAAGATGCACAAGCTGGCGCTCAATCTCGTCACCTTCAGCTGCTTGGCAAAGCCATTGCTACCCGATTCTTGACCTGTCTCTGTCCCAAGCGCACTCGAAGGGTCGGACAAGGCTTTGTTCCGCTTCGCTTCGCCGCTTTTCCGACTCGATCGCTGCTGGCTGGCTCGTCTCGCATAGGCACTGCTGCTCGCTGCTATGAGCGCCTCTGACAAGCTCGGTAGACGGCGACCGGTCAAGGCTTGCACCGAATGCGTTCGTTCAAAGGTGCGTCGCCCTCGCCGCGGCTTTGTGCATGTGGGGAGATTCGCTCATCTTGCTGACCGCTTTCTCGCACGCAGACCAAATGGTCCGTCTTGGTCGACGCCACGATTGCGGGAGCGAGGCTGATTTGGTTGTCGCAGCGACCGGACTTTCCCTTGCGGCGCCTGCCGCAAGAAGGGAAAAGCGGCACTCTGTTCCGCCGCGGATGAAGTCAACGCTGTCGCTCCCGAGTGCGCCAAGCTCCCATTGGCACCACCTTCTTGTACACCTCTGCTGATGTCGCTTTGGCAGCGCCGTCTTCGACGACGACGGGGCCGTGGTCGGAGGGCCGGATGAGGTTCATCTCGCCGCCCGAGCAGAACTCGCGGCGATGCGCGACATTCTCGCCAGTCTACAGCCGCGCATTGTGCGGGCAGAAGCTCTGCTAAATGCACTGCCTACTCCGGAGCGCGCAGGGAAGCGCCGCCGGCTCTCGACAGACCGCGTGGTGGGCATATTCCACACTTGCCCCTGTTCCACCGGCGGGTGCTGACATTCTCCTGCATACAGGCACTCTCTGAAGCTCCACAGAGCGATTCAGAAGGGGAGAAACCGGCGGAACTGCAGGTGAGCACCGATCGGAGAGCGAAACTTGCTCTCAACTTGCGGCACTTGGCTCCTCTCAACAGACATTTCTTCTTCCTCTGTAACAGATTCTTGACCCTCCCGAACGAGGACCGAACTACATAGGTCCTGGGCAGTATCCTTTCCACGGGCCTGGTCGCGACACCGTGAGCTGCTTGTCCCTCGCCGGGAAACAGGAATCAACGATGGCGCAGACTGAGCTTTGGTCCATACTCGCAGGCGATCCTTCCTCCCTCGGTCCCAAACGTCCTCACCAGATATCCGACCCGTACCGCCTTTGCCGCTATCACGCCTTCGCGGCTCGAGTCGCAGATTCTCGTCAATCACTGCATGGGCACCCTCGGCGCCCTGCATCCCATTATCAACTCGGAAGCGCGCCAGCAGCATCTCGTGCACTTTTGGGTCGTCGAGAGCCCTCTACAACTAGAGCACTGCTACAGCTCATGGCTCGTGGGTCCCGCTTCTCTTGTTCTGTCTTGCTTAGCCTCCTTCATTGACCGCATATTTCCAAAAGGCTTCCTATTTCGCGCAAGCGGCCGTAGGAGCACGCCTTGCTTCTGCCGAGATGCTTGCTGCACTCGGGACTGATCACGGTACGTGACGTTCGCTCCTTCGATACGTGACGTTCGCTCCTTCAAGGCGATAGCCAGGCTGACTTTTGCAATCGTCCGGACTCAGTCGCACTTCAGCAGCGCGCGGACGACCTCACCGAAGCAACGTTGGCGAGCCTGTACCACGCCAACTTCATCCACAATCGGTCGCTCGTCGCGCTCCAAGCGATCGCCTACTTGGCGCTCAGCGGGCGGACCGCCGAGACTTTTCGGGCCATCAATGTCCTCGTCGACCACGCGGTCTTGGCTGCGCAACATCTTCATCTCGAGCGAGATATGTACGGACTTCCCGCAAACTCGCAGACCGAACACCCTGCGGTACGAACGGCTGCCCTCGAAGTTCGGAAGCGCGTCGTCCGCGCGCTCTGCATCGCAAACTGGTTGTATGGCGACCTCCCGTGCATCTCGCCGGAAAAAGTCAAGGGACTCCCTCCGCAGCCGTGAGTTGCTCTTCAGTTGTATCATTAGGCGCACGACTTACACTGACGCGGGAGGGCTCGTACGTCAGGCACGAAGCGGAAGGAGATACCTTGCGAGATCTCACCCCGACGACCTACCTGAATTTCCTCTACGACATCGCTCGCATCGTGTACCGAGCTCGCTTTCTCAATCCGACGCCCGATCAAATCTCTGCTTGCCTGCGTGAACTTTCCGCTCTCGGAGAGACTAGCCTTCCTTCGGAAGATCGGGTGCGTGTTTTCCTCGAGTTCCCGTCGGATGCTCGAACAGTACAGACTGACTGCTCTCGTTAGCTGATCCGATCAATGTGTCGAGTCCATCTCGACTACTGGACGCTTCGACTCCAGCGCTTGCGGCCCGGTGCCGAAACTGCCGTACTCGTCTCGCACGCCGAAAGCATCTTGAACGAGATCCCGACGCTCGCCACTCACGAAGTCCGGCATTGGGCAATCCTGCACCAAGTCTGTGCCGCCGCGCTCGTCATCATCGGCACTTGGCGCTCCAAGACCGCGCCGGCAGAAGCCAGTCGGCAGTTGGTCGAGCTCGCCGAGTCGTTCCTACTCGACTCTGCCACCGCCAACTCGATTGCAAGGAAGAGCCTCGAGGCGATCCGCCAGGCAAGACTCGATGCGCAGGATGCTCAGCAGAATCGTGCGGGTGCGTGCCCCGTCCCCCAATGTTTTTGCAGGAGAAGCGGCTGACGCTGTCTTCTCATCGACAGCTGTTCTTTCCGGAAGCCAAGGTCACCCACCCGGAGCTTACAGCTCGCCCGTCGCGTTCCCGGCGGCGATTGATGCGCTTCTCGCCGGGCAGTCGCCGACGACCGGATTTCCCTGGATGGCGGAACCGATTGAGACCTTTGAAGGACTCGCACTCGGTCTTGAAGGGTTGCCAGGGTCTTCCGACGGCCAGACTTTGAGCTGGAACCCGGTTTGGCTGCAGTAGACGGGCGTTGAGTTGCTGCAAGTGACTCGATCACGTGAAAACCCGAATCCGCGGCATCGTGATGAGTGTCTGACTCCTGACATAGCTACTTGCGGTCCAGCAGCCCCTCAGCGCATCTTAGATTCTGGCGAGACCATACAGCTCAAGCGGCGAAGTTCTGGAGCACGTGCCAGATCGTATGGCTCCAGGAAGCGACAGGTGGAGACTGGGAGCGTTGCTCTTCCTCCCTCTTCCTTCTTCTCTACCGAGGCGCAGCGCCTCTGCTGTTACCTGCTATGCCTCGCGTCTCTGCAAAAGCTGACAAGCCGCATCGCTACGCTACCGTGAAGATTCGACGGCCTCGGCGATCGTCCCGCCTCGAAAACCTCGACCTGCGAAGTCCTTCGACCTGTATGCGCCGCTTCCGTACACGTATCCCGGCTGCGAATGGTGCGAAACGAAGGGAGCCGTTTGCTTGCAGTGGAAAGGATCGATGGCGGGCAAGTGTCTGTATTGCTGCACCAGCAACAGAGCATGTGATGTCAGTTCACCTGCAGCTCTTCCAGTCATTTGATTCCTGGTGCTGACCGTGTTCCTCGCAGGCAAACGTGCCGGTCAAATGGCATCGGCCGTTCAAAGACCGCGAACTCACGGACCCTCCGAACCGAAAGATGAAACTTGCGGTCGCGCCACTCTGGCGCAAGGCCGGTGTGAAAATCACGGCTTCCATGGCCTCGGCCGAGGCTACGGTGCACAAGAAGAAACGAGTGAGCAAGGCGCTCCGAGTCTATGTGCCATTGCTGACACTCAAGAGTGCAGCGTCGAATGCAATCGAGCGACGAGATTGACGAGTTTGAGGATCCGCGATCTCCGTCGTTGATGGGTGATGCCGAAGATCCGGTGGAAGCTGTCCCTCTCGCGTCGAGTTCACGTGCGGAGAAGGTAAGTCATGGCTGCTCTGGTACGAGAACCGGCCGCTGACTTCGCCGCTCAGCCCGTCGATAAGGGCAAGCGTCGCGAATCGCTCGATGCTCTACATGAAGTCGAACCCCAACCTGTCGATGAGGGAAAGCGCCAAGCAGCAAACCCTTTCGACGCCTTCCTTGCGGTCGAGCCGCGCGCTTGTAGCGTCAGCGACGCCGACCGCATCGAAAGCTTCCGGTCCGCGCGCGAGCAACTCTACGAAGCCCGTAAAAACCGCAGCGTGGTGTGCGAGCCATCACGCCCCGCGTGAGCTGATCGTGCTGCTCCGGGACTATGCCCGCCGCGTGAACGAGATCACCGACACTCTGGTGGAGAAGCGTTGCCGGAAACACTGGCACAGCAAGTCTTCTCCTCTCCAGTCCCCAGGAGAAACAAGTAGACGCAGACATTTTAACCTGTGCTCGATGCATTAGGCCGTGATTTGATCCCGCGCTGCCTCATGTCACGCAACCTGAACGTAAGCGCGGACCTCCGACTGAGGGCAGGGGTCGGAGCTCCTCGTCAGCCCCCTACAAGCCTAGTCTACAATGCGGACAGGCTCGCAAACTCAATTGAAAGTCTAGAGAGCATGGACAGACAACGCATGGACCAGCTCGGGTCCCAGGGAATATCACTGCGGAGAGTCGCTATCGCGAACCGATGACGACAGTCGGCGACGATAAGTCGTGGCTTCTTTCCCTCCTCTTCCCTCACAAAAGGCGTCGCCATACGACACTACTGCAGCCATGCCAAGCAAGAAGGAGTCTACGCCGGTCGTCGAGCCCATCCAGAAGCCTGCCAACGTACCGACGTCCGACTCCACCACCTCTCGCTCCGACAACGCAACCGATACCAAGCCTATCAACCCGTCCCCGGTAGTCGACGAAGGTCCCGCTGGAGGCGCCAACATCCCATCCCATCAGGTCCGATCTTCCGGCGCCGAGCGGTCCGGCACGCAGGACGCTCTCCGCGGGCAGGGCAACTCGGCCACGATCTCCACCTTCTCGCGGGAAGACTACGCGCCGGTCTCGCGCAATCAGAGACATGATGATAGCGAGTACAAGAAGGCGCAGGACGAAGGTCGCATGACCCAGGCAGGAGGAGATAGCGATTTCCGCCAGAGTGACGCACGAGGCAAGGACGAGCCGGAGCCGGGCAAAGTGAGTAACTCGCTTTCTGTCCCCCCGCCCGTGTCTACTTCCCCCCCCTCTCGCGCTTGTACGCAATCCGCATACTGATAGTATGCAGAAGGACGGGAGTTGCAGCTGCCGGGCGACTTTGCCGTGACCAGCTGGTGCTGGTGCTGACGCTTCGCTTTCTCGAACTCGAATACAGCCCAAAGCCGATCGCGACTCGGACAAGAACTTGGTCGAAGCCGGAACGAATATGGCAGGAGCTGGCGGCGCTGATTCCGGAGTGAGTGACCTCGACGAGCTGCCATTCCCATCTGTTCCGGGCTCGAGCTGATTTTTTCTCTCCCGCGCCTGCTCCATGCTGTCAAATTTCACTGACAGCTGTACTGAACAGGCAGACAGAGCCGATGTAGGAGACGAAGGACCGGGCGTGCCGAAGCGGAATGCGAAATTGTGAATACGCTATCTCTTCCGTCGGTACGAACGCGGCCGCGCCAGCGAGAGCGCGTTTCCAATCGGAACTTGCCGAATCAGTACCTTGTGCCCGGTATCCACCAGTCAGTCTGGTGAAGTCGTCGCGAGGAGGAGGCCGAGCAAATACCGAAGCAGCGACGAGGCTCGTGCGCAAGCTCCTGCATCCGCGGACAAGCCGAAAGCGTCTTTCGCTTCCCAACTCCCCACTCCCTTTCCGTCGCTATCTTGTCGACCCCGGCCCACAGATCTCCTTGACCTGCACGACGGGTCCACTCTTTGCGGACTGTCCAAACATTCTCGCGAAACACGCTTGCACTCGGTCGAATCTTCAAGCATGAAGCCACAAAACAACCTTCACGGAGCCTCGGGAGGCTTGGCGACCTCCTCTGAAAGTAGCGACAGGCGCTCCTCGGCCGCATCCCAGAAGCGAACGCGCACGATGCACAGTCTCGGCATGGGCAAAACCATTTCGAAGCACATCACGGTGGGTACTTGATTCGTGGGCGGAGAATCGCCGTTTTCCTCTTGGCTGACATCGCCCAAAGTCATACTCTGTACCACGCGGCAGCCTAAGAAAGCTGACGACGAGGAGAAGCAGCCGTTGAACGACATCGAAGCGCAGGCCGCGAAGATCCGCTCGCAGCGACACACGCCGGCGGCGCCGCACCTCTCGATGCGACGCAAGCTGTACATAGGCGGGACGCTCTTGATCTGCGTCATCATCATCGTGATCGGGAGCGTGGTCGGCGTGAAGTTGAAGGAATCGCACAAGACGTCAAAAACTTCTTCGGAAGCGGCGGGGGAGGAAGCGGCAAAGGCGCTCGCGAACGCCAGCTTATTGGTCGACGCGCATGTGATTCAGGGTAGCTTTCAGCGGGGACGGCCATTGTCGCTCAATGACGAGGATGGCGACTGAACGGCGCGGGTCGCAGGACTCCTTGTTCTTGACCGTGTAATGCTCTGTGTAGTCCCTGTAACTTGTCTCGGCGCGATAATGATGCACAACAACAAGCGTCCAAAGGGTCTTGTGCATGAAGTCGGGGCCCGGCTAGCCCGAAGTCGGGTTGATCGGCATTTTCGTCTTGCGCGCGAGTCGGACCGAACGCGGCACGAGCGAGATACTCGTCCCGGAAAGAGCACTCGCGAGCGCGTCCACGTCGGCCGAGTTGCTCCGTGCGGCGGCGGACGACCAGCGTTCGTCTGGCTCCGGATCCGTGTGAATTTGATCATCCTCGATGTCGGGCAGGAGGGGCGAAGCGAGCCGCGTAGAAGCCGGAGACGGCTGCGAGCCAAACGATTCTTCCGAATCGCCCCGCCGTGACGATCGTTGCGAGCCGTCCTGACTCCGACTTTGATCGGGTCGGGCAGTCCAGTCGCGCCGGACCATGCCGCCCCCCTTTTTCAGGACCTCTTCGATGCCCCAGACGGTCACGGCGAAAAAGTATTGTGGCGGATAGGCGTGCTTCTCGATTAGGTGTAGTCGACGGCCTTTTGGGGTTTGGAACCGAGCATGGCAGGTGTTGATGAAGCATTCGAACTGCGTGGGTATTTTTCTCAAGACTGTCAGCCCCCCCGCGGATGCCGCACATCTCGCCGCACAGAGAACATAGGCCCGAGGATGGGAAAGCTTACGATCTTTTGGCCGCGTTCCCGTCTCAGCTGGGCCATCTCGTCATGGCATTCGACCAGATGGAGCTGCAAGAAGCGCTCATCGGGAAACACTCTGCCGCAGACGACCTGCCCCGCCGGATCCCTCCTTTCAGTTGCGTGATGTCGGCCGATGGCAAACTCGAGCGTGGGCGGAGATGCTACGCACACGTGCGCGTGGTACGTGCGGTGGTGTGCCTCGAGAGATGCCAACGTTGGGTGAGTTGAGGGAGACGAGTCGCACGACGGCGGAAGACTGCACGTCCATTGCGTGAGGCTGAGGGCATCGACAGGAATGAGCTTTTCCTTGTGTGGTTCTTAGTCTGCAGCGAAATGTCCGAGACTCACTGTGTGGGCGACGAGGACCTGACGACTTTGGTTGAAGGAGATTCGGGCGAGTCTGAAGTCGACGAGGCGATAGAGGGCGAGCGCGGTCGCTTGAGAGTTTCCATTCAAGCCACCTCGGTATGCCGCGCACTCGCTTTGCGCATCGTCGGGATCAAACAAGAGGAAGAGGAGCGGAAGAGAAAGGATCGGACTTTCGAGGCGATCGAGGGAAAACCCGTCTAACCTACGGGCTGTACGGAGCTCGTTCGTACGCTTCATTACAGACAGAGCCATACTAAAGAGTCCCGAAGGCGACCCAAAATGTCCGAACGTCCGTCCCAATCGAATGAGCTGCTCGAGTACTCATAAAATATGTCTAACCTACTCCATCAACCGCGCCTGCTTGCCCGCTCGCCGCGCCTTCCTCCGGTTCCAAAAGTGCGCAATCCCCCAGCCAGCAAAGACGGCAACGAAAAGTCCTACGACTCCAGCGCCGATGTAGCCGGAGTTGTCATTGAACGCGCGCCAGAAACGCCACCACCGCCCGGCTGCCGCAGGAAAGTCGGGAACTGTCAGTAACAAGAGGATGCGAAGAGGATCGTGTTTGAGCGCAGCCGGACTCACACAAGCCGGGATCGTTGTCAGCTGCGTCGGAGCAAGATGCGCACTTTTCGAGCGCGAGCCTGTTTGGCCAATTTTGCGTGCTCGCTCAGCATCATCCGCGACAGAATGAGGTACAGGAGAAAGAGAACATTGCAGTACTCACCCCATGAACTCGGTCTGCAGGTAGAGAGACGTTCCGTGGTCAGCTTCAGTTTGCGGCTATCGTCGCCCACTCTTTGTCGCAAACTCACGATCGAGATGATGAGCGCGACGACGATCGAGATGATCGTGAGGACGACACTGATGTTGACGAGCTTGTCCTGGTCCGTATGCGGGAGCATCTTTGCCCGTTCCGCCGCGACTCGCAACTCTTCCTCGCGCTCCTGGACCGTCGGCCTCTTCTCGACGAGGCGAATGCTGCGGATCCAAGTCTTCCACTTGTAGCCGGCCGCAGGGACCACCGGCGGCTTTACGTCTCCGGCGGCGGATTCGTACTCGGCTTCGACGACTCGCTGCGGCATCGTGTAGGCGCTGAGCATAAAGACCGAGTCGAGCGAGTCGATGGCGGTCATGCCGGCGGTGAAGAGCAGAGGCAAGATGATGATCTCGCGCGAGGGGACGTGGTGTTGACCCGATGCGAGGGCCGAGATACCGAGCAGGGAGCTGTTCGGCAGCGGCGGGGCGAAAGTGTCAGGCAGGTCGCCGAAAATAAAACGGGGACGGAGAAGAGAGCTCACATTTCGGAAGCCGTGTCGAACCCGATCCCGAATAGGACGCCGATAGGATACATCTTGGTACAGAGCGAATGGAACGTCAGCGGCAAAACAATCGCAAGGTTCAGCCGCCTAGACTCTCACCTTCCAAGGGCGATTGATCAGTTTAAACATCGGTCGACCGATCCTGCCAATGCAGCTCATCGCCGGCAAGCCCGCCTGCTCTTCGTACTTCAGGTTCACATCCTTCCGCGCCTTGTCAGCTTGGATCGAGTCGGCGATGCTGGCCTCTTCGTCGTCGAGCTTCTTGCTCGGCACGATCACGTCGTCCTCGTCGAGCGTCGTTTCTGCGGTGGCACCATAATCGGCAACGGGGGTCTCGGCCGCCAGAGCGGCTGCCTGACGAGCGCGTTTCTGGAGGTCTTGACAAGTCGTGAGCGCGAGGTGCTCGGGGTTGGAGAAAACGAAATGGGACGCACGCGTTGCTTTGCCTGCCTGAGACTCTGCCACAGAAAGACCGAGTTGATCACGGCTGCAGCAGGTATCACGCCAACTCGTCAATCTTCTTGTCCCTCTTTCTAATCACGACACAGCGAGAGAACCGGCAACGCACCGAGGAGGAACAAGAAGCTCGCCGACACGCTGACTCCGATCACGCCGCCGATACTGCTCACATCGGGGACTTTGTCAATGGCCGACGTGGCGATGATGATGGCGATCGTCATCGCAATGACGATGGTCGAGTGTCCGAGGGAGAAGAAGAGGCCGACGGTGACGGGCGTCTGGCCGGCCGCGACAAGCGAGCGGGTGACTTTCGTCCGACGGGGGTCAGCCACCTTTCGCCCTGGAAGCTAGAGTCTTCTTCGAATTCACGTACCATTGTCAATGGCGCAGATGTGGTCCATGTCTGCATAGAGATCCACGCCTCAGCTGGCGATCACTATACATTCAAGCGGATATGCGGAGTGGGGGGGGGACTCACCGAGTGCATGGCGGAGACCGAGCGTCCAAGCGACGACGCACAGGCTCAACACGCCTCGCTTCTCCTCGCTCGTCCCGAAGACGATACCGGCGACGATCCAGATGGCGGCATTGGCGGCCAACTCGCCGGCGAGGAGGGCGAGGGCTCGACCCGCGAGGGTGAACCTCCAAGTCGGGCGGAAGCGAGCAAAGCGGCTGCGTGTGCCTTTGCAAGGAGGAGCAGGGCCGTCCTCGTCGTCGTTCAACGGTGCATGCGAGCCTGTATTGACTGCAGGCGAGACAGGCTGGGGCGGTCGATCTGATAATCTCGACGCGATCACGATAGCGTCCGAGTCTGCAGCGACAGTCATCCTGACCCCCACAAGGAGCGCACCAGGTACAAGCAAGAGTCGAAAGCAAACAAGGACAGCCTGCTTGGCCCGGATGGCCAGCGGAAGCGGGAGCGCGAGCCAAGAGGGAGGTGAGACTCGGTGAGGAGGCCCGCAAGCTCTCCTCCTGCTGATTCGGAGAAAGCGGGATAGGAAATCATCTCCGCGGCTTAAAGTACTCCGGCGTGCGCAAACATGGCCACGACTGTATGTATGTACAGTATGTGATGACTACCGATTCATATACGCGATCCAAGCCTTGCGTTCCCTCTCCTCCTTCTTGCGCTGCCTCTCCATCCCCCTCTCGCCTTTCCCCCTCCGAGCCCTCGCCGCCTCTTGTTCCGCTCGCCTCCTCTCCCTCTCGCGTTCTTCCCTCGCCCGGCGCGCATGCTCCGAGTTGAGCGCGCCGACCACGACTCGGTCGTGCGGCGCTCGGGCGACGCCGATCCCGCTCCGGTCGTGCTTCTCGACGGCGCGGAGGGGCACCTTGAGTCGTCCCGCGGTGGCGGCGGCAGCAGCGTCTCCTGAGGGTGATCCGTCAAGAGTGTCGCTGCTTGAAGAGGCGGCGGCGACAACGGCCGGAACCGGACCGAGCGGGAGTCCCTCTCGCCAACCCTGTCGAGCGAGTAATCGCCAGCCTGGCGAATCCGGCTTGATGGCGTACTGAGTAGGCGGTACGAACGGCTTGAGCGGTGCCCCCGCTGCTGCGTCCGAGTCGGATGACGACGACGCGCGCGGGAGGAGTTGATGAATGAAAAGTGGTTGGACACTCTTCCGAACTGCGGTGTTCTGGCGAGGATCCCGCCGCTCTTCTGCGAGTCCCGTAAGCGGATCGAACACGACGACGTCGTCGTCAACATCCTCATCGGCGCTGCCATCCTCGTCGTCGTCGCCGCTGCCTGGTCGTCCTCGGCGGCTGTTCTTCGTCGAGGATCCGCCGCCTTGCGCTCCGGAATCATCTGGCTCGTGCTCCGAATCACTCGAGAGGACAATGTCGGGTTCTCGAGCCGGGATTACAGGTAAAGCTGCTCGACCCCTCGCGGGTTCGAAAGGAACGGGCGGCGGCGAAGCGGTACGAGGTCGCTTCGTCCGCGGCGACGACCTCGCTTCTTCGGGCGAGGCGCTTGTTCCCTTTGCGGTTGGAGGAGGCGGCAGCGGAGGAGGAGACGTGCGACGAGAAGCTGGTTCAGACTGAGTGATGCCCGGCGCCGTGGTAGGGGACTTGTTGTTGTTGAGTCCGACGATGGAAGCGTACAAGTTGCGGATATCTGTGCCCGCCGGAGCCCGTTGCTTCGGCGCTGCGAGTTCTGTCGGTGCGGCCTCGGTCTGCGCCCGCTCGTCGTCGTTGTCGGTAGCGACCTCTTCTTGACGCCCCGGCAAGGTTTGGAACTGAGGATCCCTCGCGGGGACGAATCGCATCTTTCCCTTTCGATGGGTCGTCGGGCCGTACGTCGGGACCCAGTCATCGTCTTCGTCGTCTCGACTGTAGCGTGCAACCTCCTGTCGAGCTCTTGCGTGCGAATCGGCGATGCCGAGCCCTGCGTAGGCTTGCCGCGAAGTGGACGCAGTCGCCGAGGAGGAGGAGACGAGAGCTGCGACGTCTTCGTCGTGGGCGTTGTACGAAAAGATGAACGCCGGCCGCGACGCTGCCATTATTAGCTGCCCTCCTATAGCGTGTGTCTGATCGCGTAGATGTGCTGGGTGGCGAGTGGCGAAAGAGCAAAGGATGGCGACGTGACTTCTCTCTCCGTCTACGCCCGTCACTCGAGCGGAATGTCAGGTTCAATCAGGAGCTCTGTAGCGGCTACTGCTTCGGCTGCTTTCCGCTCCGCCGCTTGTGCCTGCTCGCGCTCCTCGACGCTGTCACGCCTCCGCCCCACATTGACATCCTCAGCTCTCGGCCAAACCCGCCTCCGCTCTACGCAGGCTCAGGAACCAGCTCATTCTGAGACCCCAAAATTCCAACGAGCTCTCCTCTATGTCCCCGGCTCGAACCAAAAGATGCTCGACAAGATGCTCGCCCCAGCCTCAGCCGCGGCGACCGCCGATTCGACAGTGCCGGACGTCATTACGCTCGACTTGGAAGACTCGGTCCGTACAGAGAAGAAGGCAGAAGCACGGAGGATGGTGACTCAGTCAGTCCGACTTTCATCCGGTACTCCCGCGCCGTGTTCTTGCCCGGATGGCTGACCTTGTCTGCTTGTCATCCGGCCTCGACAGCGCATTACAGGCGAGTCTCCTCCGCTGCATTCGCAAAGTGTCAAAAGGGCGCCTATTCTGACGGAGTCGCGTGACCTTTGCAGACTGCTCCGAAAACCTCGCGGACGCGCAGGTTCGTTCGCATCAACCCGGGTCAGCAAGGACTCGACGACCTCGAAGCTATCGTAAGCCACCCACCCTCGCGCAGTTGAAAACCGCGTCTTGCTCGACATGGTACTGAAGCCGCTGTCCGCTTGGATTAGCTCACGACCGACGGCCTCGACGGACTCCTCCTCCCGAAAGTCACCTCGGCAGAGGACGTCTTGGCCGTCAGCCGCTTCATCGATGAACACGGCTCCCGAGAACACAAGCAGGATTTGCGGATGATTGCCAGTATCGAGAGCCCGCTGGGCTTGTTGAACATGCGGGAGATCGTTACCGCGAGCGACAAGGTCGGAGGCCTGTTGGTGCGTCCTTTTCGCTTCTTTTTGCGTGCGGGAGCGAGCGGCGGACTCGTGCTGCCCCGCAGCGACAACAAACAAACTCACGATGCGATTCCGGTCCCCATCGAGAGACAGTTCGCCGCGGAAGACTACTGCGCCTCGTCTCGGATCATCCGGACCCCTTCGCGGTACGAGATGCTGTACGCCCGCTCGTCCCTCGTCGCCGTTGCGCACGCGTATAACCTCGCCGCTATCGACCTCGTCTGTGTCAAATACAAGGGAGAAGAGGCAGAGGCGATCTTGAGAGAAGAGTCGGAAGAAGGGAGGCGGCTAGGGTTCACGGGTGAGCTTCTTCCATGGCCAACGCTCCAACGTGCAAGAGCCGGTGAGTAAGGGCGGAAAGCTTACCCGTCGTGAGCTTGACAGGCAAACAAGCGATCCATCCAGCTCAAGTCTCGATCATTCAGAAGGCATTCGCTCCCTCTGACGCCGGTGAGGGTCCCCAGACCCGCTCTTTTGCACCCCCTCTTGCTCTTACGGGTCACGACACCTCCTCTGTACTACCTTGGATCGCGCAGCCTGTGCTAACACTTGAACTCTTCGCGGCTGCCTGTGAACCAGAAATCGCTCGCGCACAAGCGATTTTGGAGCAGTACGAAGCCGCGCGCACCTCGGGCGCCGGAGCATACGGTCTGAAGGGCTCGGACGGTCAGACAGAGATGATTGATGCGCCGATGGTGCGCTTGCGATTCCCCGCCCGCCCTGCTGTGTGCTCAAGCGTTTGGCTGACATTTTTCAAGGGATTTTTTGTCGGCGGACCGGATCAGCTTCTACAGGCGCAGGGCATCCTCGCTTCGGCGCGAGCGGCCGGTCTGGTCTGATCGCCATGCGCTCCCTATGGACCTACTCTTCGGTCAAACCGGCGTGTAGACGGAGGCGGATTAATCATGTTTCCATCGACGATTCGCAACGCATTTTTGCCGTCACTCGAAGCCTGCATGCTTGCGCTCCTCCTGAAAGAGATTATCGTGCTACATACGGCTTGCCATGACCTGGAACTGTCCACGGCTTTATGGAAAAGGTGAGACTTTTGTCCTTTCGGACGAAGAGGTGCCGACGCGTGGAGGATCGTTCCACTTTCGACGATATCGAGGCTCTCGAGAGAGAAAGACACATCGGTCGTAGCAAATGGCTGCCACACGCACAGTTCCAGGCGCCGCTCCGAGCGGTCCGCTCACCAAGGCGCAGCGCAAGGCGGCCGCGCAGCAGTCGACCGCTGCTCCGCTCGCGCACAAGGGCCAGGACCCGAACGCAGTCGTCGTCGACGTCAAGTCCAAGGTGTGTGTGTGTGTGTGTACTCTGGCTCTTGATCGACTCTGCGAGAAGCGGCTGACGGTGGATGAGCGAGACGCAGGACGAGGCATCTCCGTCGAACGGTCGACCGGACAAGGCCAAATACGACGCAGGTGAGGGCGATCTGGACCCGCTCAATCTGACGGCTAGAGAGAGCTGACATGCCCGTTACGGAACTCGCAGAACAGGATGACTTGCGGTCGCAGATCGACGCCGTCCAGGCAAAGTTGGTGAGGCTCGCTGTCTCCACGAGGGCCACACGAGATCTGCAGCATGTATTGACGCTGGCCATTGTACAGAACGACCTCAAGAACAAGATCTCGGCGTCGTCGAACCGAGGAGGTCCGGACCACGAACGCAAAGTCGCGATCCGCAAGGAACTCGACACGCTCCGCGGCGAACAGGCTCGCATGAAGGGCGGACGCGGAAAGACTCTGGACCAGCTCAAGAACATGCAGGAGGCTATGAACAAAAAAGTACGTGTGAGCGGGGGCCCGAAGAGGGGAATGGATCGGTCCGGATCCTCTAAATGCTGACAAGTCGGCACGCGCAGGTCAAGGACCTCAACGCCGCCAAGGCCAAGGTGCCGTACAAGACTGCCCAGGACGTGGACAACCAGATCAAGTACGCTTCGACCGACCGCCTCCTTCATGATTCGCGAGCTGAGCCCCGACCAAATTTGCCCCCCCCCCGCCCCCTGTCCCGCACAGGTCTCTCGAACGCCAAGTCGAGTCTGGCTCGATGAAGCTCGTCGACGAGAAAAAAGCGCTCGCCGAGATCTCTACCCTCCGCAAGCACCGCAAGACGGTCGAGTCGTTCTCGTCGCAGCAGGCTGCGATCGACGCCGACAAGGCCAAGATTGATCAAGTCCGCAAGGAACTCGACGACCCCGAACAGAAAGCCGCGAGCAAAAAGTTTGACGAGCTCAGGAAGGAGCTCGACGAGGTCAACAAGCGGATGGAGGAAGTCAGCAAGAGTCGCGACGGCTTGTATGACGAGCGGAATGCCCGTGAGTTATGCTGCTGCGCGCGCTCTTTATACACTCCCGACAGCTATATACTGACTCGGAGTGTACGTCGGTCAGTTTCGAAGCAGCTTGACGAGCTGTGGCAGAAGAAAAAGGCTTCGGCGACCGCTTTCCGCGAGGCTAACAACGCGTACTGTAAGCGATCTTGGCGGGCTCAGCGGGGGGGACACCTAAGCGCCGTGTTGACATCACCCTCACCGCTTTGTTCCGCAGACCAAAAGCTCAACGATGAGCGTGCCAAGCGTGACGAGCGCCGACGAGCGGAGCGCAAGGAGTACGAAGAGTCAAAGCGCGCCGAGGTCAACGAGCGGCTGCTCGAGGAGGCGCAGGCGCCCGCGTTCGAGCGCGAGATCGAAGACTGCCAGACTTTGATCCGGTTCTTCCAGCAGCGGATCGGTCTCTCGAACGGTGGTGGCGCTTCGTCGTCGTCGTTGTCTGGACTCGGGTTCAACCGACCCAAGGTGGCCGGCGTTCCGGAGCTGCAGCCGCGCAAGGTCGAGCAGGCCGATTTCCCCAAGGGTGCTGTGCCCCTCAAAAAGAAATCCGAGCAGGAGGAAGAGTCGTGGGGCGGACTCGCCAAGTCGAAAAAGGGTCGCAAGCAGCAGCAGCAGGGCGCCAACACCGACGGCGAGGCGAATGCTGCCTCGAACGACGACGAGAAACTCAACTTGCCGTTCGGGACCTTGTCGGGCTTGATGGCGCTCGGGATCCCCGCTCCCCTCACGACCGGCGAAGTCCAAAAGACGATCGACAGCTTGAACCTCAAGAAGAAGTACTTTACCGACAACCAGGTGCGCGTGCTCCGAAAAACGGGCCTCTTATTTTGTTTGCTAACACTTGCTAACACGATACTTGCAACCCAGGCTCGCGTTACGAAGGAGCGCGTCGCGGCCGTGCAGGCCAAGATTGCCGCCGCGCAAAAGTCGTCGAACGGCGGCAGCAGCACTCCGGCGCTGTCGGAAGTCGACGCCGTCGCCGCGACCGAGTCGACCGAGAAGGAAGAGTCGATCAAGGATGCGCAGCCGCAACCGATCGAGAACGGCGGGTCGAAGGAGGAGGCGGTCAAGAACGCCGAGGGGGCCGTGACCGCCATGGCGGCGGCTGCTACCGCCGACGAGGCAGCAGCTACGGCCGATGCGCCGAAGGAGGACGATAAGGAAGAGGGCGAGATTGATGGTTGAGCTCTAGAGGAGGTCTGTTGCGGGAGATTTTGGGGATCTGGAATGGGACACTTTGGGGCGCTCACCCGCTACGAGGAATGAGCTCGGACTTGGGAGAGAAGTCTCCGCCTCGCTATCTCGCACGCCTCTGAGCTCGAGTGCGAGCTCTGTGCGTAAGTATCGCTGCACAAATTCATCAGGCTTCACGAAGCTCCCTGCAGCAGCTGATCGGCGGTATGCAAAACTTGAAAACTGGAGAAGATGAAAACTAGCGGAGTCTCCGCGTGGAGGTGGTACAGTTTGCTGAAGGCTTTTCTCGCTCGCATACATACATACAGTGCGTGCGTAGCTACAGTGTATGCGGATTAGTAGGCAAAAGGAGGCTATATCGTCGCACGGTTAAGCTAACGCTGTGGCGTGTCAACGAAGTTCGACGTTAACGTTCGCAACAAGTTGCGTTGGTCGTCGTGCCTCGGGACGTTAGCTGTAACGCGCGCCAGGCTCGTGCTCGATAGTGATGGTCTAGGGAGAGGCTGGCCTCGCTATAGTCAACGGCGCATAGGGATGGAGACGGTGATAACGACCCCGAGTCAAAGTGTGCCAACGCCTCCCCTTGACGGGTTCGCGTGGGCCCCTGCATCACGCCATGCAGCCGAACTTTTCTTCTCTCTCGCTTCTTTCTCTCTCTCTCTCTCTCTCTCTCCTGCATTCCCTTTTCCCTGATCCAAATAGCCGAACAACGTGCGCATCTTTCCTCCCGAGTCAAGCGCGCAATCTCAGATAGCAGCCGAACTGACTTCTCTGTCTCCCTCGCGCTTCCCGTCCGTCGCCCCACGTGGTACCCATCACCTCGCACCCCTCGTCGTGCTCCCCTTTGCTTCGAGGTCCTCCCGTGCAGAATGAGCATCCAAAGCGCAGCGCTCGGATATCCGCGCGTGGGGGCGAAGCGTGAAGTGTACGGCCTCGTACCTTCACCCGTGCCCTCGCTGGCTCTGGTACGTACCCTCACTGACTCGGTCCCCCTCCCTCCATTTCCACGCATACAGGAAGAAGGCTTCCGAGGCGTACTGGGCTGGCAAGATCTCTGCCGAGGAGCTGCAGAAGGTCGCCAAGGAGCAGCGTCTCGTCCGGTGGCAGACTCTCCGCGACCAGGGCATCGATGTGATCCCCTCGTGAGTCCTTCGCCCACCCCTTTCCCGCTTCACCCAGTGCCTGCCATACGTCTGCTGTACCTTGTGCGAAGGCGCTTGCGACTGCGTGGCAGGCAAGGCACTCGAGCGCGTATGCGATCGGGTTATCTCCGGACGCTCCGGCTCCAACACCGAACATTTTACTGACCCTGCTCGTCAACAGGGGCGACTTTACGCTGTACGACCACGTTCTCGACTTCAACTACACCTTCAACATCATCCCGAAGCGGTTCGCCGA